>JANTFE010015191.1:26821-40239 GCA_027562315.1 Costus pulverulentus | reverse complement strand
AAATCTCTAGTTAACTAACTATAAACTAACAACCAATACATAGAAAAATACCACAGTCAATAATTTTATTTAAATCAAAAATAATGCTTACCAGGACTTAAGATCCTTAGATCTTACAAAGGTAGACCTAATGACCCCTATTCTAGCACTTACAACCTTGTATGGAGAAATCACCCCAACTTTTATGGAAAAACAACAATTATGAGAGGGGACAAACTGAGAATAAAGGATTCCAAAGGGCAAATCCTATCCAAAATCAAAACCAAAACATGGATCAAAGTTCTGAGTTAAAATCCATGCTTGAACAGAAGATAGCCAGTCAAAATCAGTTTATGGCTAAGCAAGACCAACACATGTCAAAGCAAGATAGACAAATTGAAGGATTTAGAGAAAGTCTTGATCAAATCAACTCCATACTGCAAAGAGTAGAAGCACATAATAAGATTTTAGAAAACCAAATTGCACAACATGCTAGTGTACCTTACAGGCCCCCTGGGAAATTACCTACAAAACCTGAGATAAACCCTTGAGAGCACTGTAATGCCATCATGACTAGAAGTGGAAAACAACTAGGATAACCTAGAGGGAGGTTTGAAAACACTGAAAAAGGGCTTGATGATAATCAAGAGGAATTAGAGTTAGGAGAATCATCTTCACATGAGGAATCTCAAACTTGTTTACCACCCCAAAAGGGTGATGAACCAAAAGGAGATGAATTATGTGAGAAGGACAATCCTAACCCTAACTCACCTCCACCCTATAGACCACCAATACTTTTTCCTCAGAGGTTAGTCCAAAACAAATTAGACAAGAAGTTTGGCAAAACTTGCATGGTTACTCTAACTGAAGATTGTAGTGCAGTCATTCAAAATAAACTGCCACCTAAACTGAAGGATCCAGGTAGTTTTTCTATACCATGTTCTATAGGCACTATGGTTTTTGACCGAGCCTTATGTGACTTAGGTGCAATGTTAGTCTAATGCCTCTTTCCACTTACAGGAAACTGAATCTTGGAGAGCTAAAGCCTACATCTATATCCTTGCAGCTCGCAGACTCATCGGTAAAGTATCCTGTAGGTATTTTGGAAAATGTGCCAATAAAGATAGGTGAGTTTTTCATACCCGCTGATTTTGTAGTGTTAGACATGGAGGAAAATTCTAGAAATCATATAATTCTTGGGAGACCACTATTGGCCACTACTAAGGCAAACATAGATGTGAAAGAGGGAAAGATTACTTTTGATATTTGTGACAACAAGATTGAATTTAATCTTAATGATTCATTGAACAAACTTTCATACTCAGGATCTTGTTGTAGTGTTGAAATATTTAATGATGATACTTATGATGTTTCAAGCTTATTTGATGAACCCTCAAATTCTGAAATTAACAATTCTTCTGAGGATGTTGATAAAGGGATGTAGGAGAAGAAGAACAAAAATCTAGAAGAAGGAGAAAAAGGAGAAGAAGATCTAGATTAATTGACAAAGGAAAAAAGATTTGGAATAAAATTGCAGAGTGTTTCAAGGCTGAGCCTTATGTGGCTCAATGTGATGCCCAAACAAAAGAAAAATCAGAAAGGCAATAGAGGAATTCACGATCACACCCAAGTGTTAAAGGGTCATGCTAATGACCTTTAAATTAGCACTTCTTGGGAGGCAACCCAAGCTTTCTAACTTTAGTTTTGCACTCTTTCATTTACTTTATTTTAATTTTCTTTAAGGACAAATTTTTGCAAATTTTTTTTTTGTAGGAATCAAGAATTGGTGCAAAATTACGGCACTACCGTAACATTCTTTACAATACCGTAATCCCGGTCAATTTTAAGCAGAGAGGTTTAACCCGTTATGGTACCGCCATAAATGCCTTTACGGTACCGTATTTTGTGACAAAATCTTCCCGAGAGTTTTTCGTTTTACGGCAGTACCGTAAACATGTTTACGGTGCCGTAATTTTTTAATTTTAAATTTTTGATTTTTGAATTTTTTTGAATTTTGAATCTTTTTACTAAAAATAATAATAATAAAAAATTTCTAATCGATTTTACGGCACTGCCGTAACATTCTTTACAGTACCGTAACCGCTGCTACTTTTCGATCCGAAAGTTTTTACCATTACGGCACCGCCGTAACATTCTTTACAGCCGTAAATTTATCTGGCAAACGTGATAAAGGTGCCGTAACACCATTTCTTCCGCTGCCATTTTCGTGTGTTCTCACTCGCTCGTGCACCAATCTGGGAGTTTCGACCTTCCCCTACCTTCGGAAGACTCAGGCAACCCTTTCCGTTCGGTTATCACCGCCGATTTGGTAACCTTTCATCCGATTTCACTGTTTTGGCGAGTTTTAACCTAACTTTAGCCCCTTTCACTCGTGTGCTTTTGTTTCTCAACCAATTTGGGGGCTTTTTGTTTCTATCTGCTCGTGATAGGGTAGGCTTTCGATTCTTTCTTGTTTCAAGAAATTCGGACAAATTTCTAGGGAGATTTGTGCTGAAACATGATGAACGAGTTTAGGTTTTACTGTTCACCGTCGTCCTTTTCTATTTTTCATTGGTTTCTGAGTCCAAGCATGATTTTGAGTTAACATTTTACTTGATTAATGTTGCTGATGACAATTGGAAGTGTTATCCTTATTTGTTGCCATATACTTGTTATATCTATGTTGAATCTTATTTGTAACTTGTGATTGTAACAATGCCACCAAGAACCAAAGGACTTGTAGCCAAGAGAAAAGGAAAGGCACCAGCTGAACCTTCCTTTCCGCCCAACCCACATGGAATTTTGTTCAGAAATGAAATTCAAGCTGCAAGATATAATCTGCTAGTTGAGAGAAGAGTAATTGCCACCAAGTATGCTGATAAGAGAACATTGGAGACATTGGGTTTGCATGAAGATGTCATGTGGATGATTGAGCAAATCAAAGCCCAAAGATTCTTCCAAATGACACCAAAAACATATCCACCATTGGTGCTTGAATTTCTGAGTAGTTTTGATACACAGCTGTATGAGTATAGTGAAAGTCATGCAGATGGTTATATCACCTTCCACATAGCTAATGTAAAGTGGCAGCTGTCCATGCAAGACTTGAGAACCATCTTCCAATTTAGTACAGGAGGCCGCACATCAGTTTCAGTGGGGTACGCTGAGGATGTGTTTTGGAACCAAATCACTGAAGAGACCACTTTTCAGCACTTATTGCTAGAGCTTCAAAGATTTCCAATCCTTGCATCAAGTATGTTCACAGAGTTTTGGCCCACACTGTCTTTGGTAGAAGTGACAGTGATGGGATGGTGAGGCAAGCTGAGTTGTTCTTTTTATGGAGTATGCTATTTGGATATCCCTTAGATGTTGCCTTTTTCTTCATGAAATACTTGGAAAAAGTTTCTAGGGCAAAGAAAGGAGCTATTGTGATAGGTGGTTTCATTACACCTATAGCCCTGTACTTGAGAGTTGAGCCCTATGGGACAGAGATTGCAAGAGGGAGTCCAAGACTTGACTTAGAGTCTTGTGTTGCAATGAAAATGGTGATAAGAGAAGGAGATGGTTTTTCACTGATTCTTGGACCTAAAGGACATAAGTTACCACTTCCATGCACCGAGAAGACCACAGTTAGAAACCAAGAGAACTGGAGGTTGGTTCCAGAAGACGCCAACATTGCTATGCCACCCCCTCTCAGTACCATACCACCACCACCCTAGGGTGGTAATGATGATCCTTTTGGGATGGGCATAGAGCAGCCATCTGGAGCTGCAGATTCTTCAGTGCCTTCGATCCCGGATTCAGATATCTCTCCACTCAGCTATACCGATAGGAGTAGAGGATGGAGAGAGTGATGAACACAATGAGTGACATGAGAGGTTCCGTAGGCCAGATGACTGATTCTATGCATCACATGCATAAAGACATTGAAAATCTAAGTACCTACATGGAGGAGATGGGAAATTTCTTGTATGAACGCTTCGATTTTCAGGATCCCTGGAGGAGTGGTGAGTATGGAGGGCATAGAGCACCACCTACTGATCCTATTGACGCCGCAGCATAGAGCACCGAAGAGATAGGATCTGATGGTGGTGAAGATTGGTAGAGTCTTGTGAGTATCACTTTTCCCTTTTATCTTTTGTCTTTCACTTTAAGTATCTTATTGATATTTCATGTGTTGAAGGGAAGGATGCTTCTTCTACACCTTTGTGTCCGCCAGCACTACTACTCTATTTTTCATGTTTATCTTTTCGATCTTCGATGGGGTTGTATAATGATTATGATGATATTCTTTTCAATATGGTTGTATTCACTTGATAATATTTTGATGACATTACATGATGATGATGAGCAAATTTTGATATGAATGGCCTTGATCTACCTTTCGGGTTATTGTATATGGCTTGATTGATGTTTGATGTTGATGAGTGAATCAAAAATTGAGACTAGAATAAGGCCTATCATGTCAAATTTATTTCTCTTATACATATCTACTTTTTGAAATTCTTCATTGGTTGAGGAGTAAGATTTTAGGGAGATATGTTGTTTGAAAATTTGATTTAAAAGTGAAACTACTTCTTGAATAAAATCAGCATATGAGTATGAATACTTGAATTGATATTGATTGACTAGTCTAATTGAGGTTTTGTTTATTTTACTATTTGTTGGGAAAAAGAATCCAAAATCCCCAAAAATAGTGAGAGACTCCCCTACTTGGCAATGTGTAAAATTGACAGTGGTACCGAACAACATGGGTTGAAGTCTAAAAAGAAATGAGAGGAATCTATTCACATTAACTCCATTGTCTTTGGTAAAGATTCCCAATACTAAAAAGACATGAGTTCTATTACACTGATGATGTGGTCAGTGTACTCCGATTTCGTCACCAGGAAAAAGGTGGTAATCAAATTAGAGAATGTGATTGATGCAAAAAGAAATAAAAAGTATGTATCTATGTAGGTACATACCATCCAAAAACAAAAAGAAAAAGAAAAATATGAGTGGAAAAAGATTTTCGATATCCTATTCCTATAAGCAAAAGTATGATAAACCTAAACTGAAAATTGGATAAAGTCTTGAGATTGAAATTCTTTCTTGCAAGTTGCAAAGTTTTATTTAACTAAGTTGTGAATCTTGAGAATTAGATTTAGAAGATGATATATCTGTTTTAAAATTTTATGATGCAATTATTGAAGAATTTTCATTGGTGATTGTATGTTAGAAATTTATTTTCCATGAGAAAGTCTATGCCTATGATCAATTTTTGAATTTTCTTGGTTTTCGCTTGAGGACAAGCAAAGTTTGAGCCTTATGTGTTTGATGACACCGAAATTCATCGTGATTTCTGTGTCATTTTATTGATATTTATGTGTCATATTCGTATACTTTGCTTGTTTTTATGCCATACTTTATCAATATCTGTGGAATCTACACTCCTTTCTGTTTTTGATGATTTTCAGGCAAAAAGGCATATTTTTCAGTCGATTTCAAGCAATCCAAGTGCATAATCGAACTCACAACATCGAAAGAAGATCACACGTCAAATTTTAGAATATTTGGAGCTTCAGAGGAAATTACGACACCCCCAACAAATGCTTTACGGTACCGTAATTTGGAGCTTTAATCGGGCAGAGAATCGATGAACGTTACGGCACAACCGTAAATATCTTTACGGTGCCATAATTAATAGGCATTTTTGGACAGAGACTTTGAGACGCTTATGGCACTACCGTAATCCTCTCTATGGCACCGTAATTCTAGTCAATTTTCCACCCGAGAGATTGTTCACATTATGGCACTACCGTAAAGAACAATACGGTACTGTAATCCCAGAAGAATTTCACGTGAGAGCTCGCTGTCAAGATTATGGCCCTGCCGTAAGGATCATTACGGTCGTAATTTCATTGTTGCTCGTGACTTTCCCGGTCAACTCAGAAGTCTGATTTTTACATAGATGATTTCAAGCGATCCAGGTGTTTAAAAGGGAAGCGGTAAGAAGGAGAAAGGGAGCCATCGACGAGACGAAGCCAAGCACACCAAAAGCCCCAATTATGATCCACCGGCCAGAGAGAAATCAGATTCACGCCGCCACCTAGGGTTCCGCTGCCACGACCAATTCTGAGCATCTCCGGCCGTGAAATTTGAGTGGAAGCTACGCATAGAGGAGAAGAAGACAACCCTAAAGTTTCAACGTGAGCAGAGATCAAACGGAGGAGAAATCACCAGAAAACCGAGCACCGTCGTTGTTCGCCCAAATTACGGTCGTAAACATCTTTACCGCCGTACCGTAATTTTTACTCCTCCTCTATTTTGATTTTCTTCATCATGAATCATTGTAATCTTCCCTCTATGATAGCTTAAACCTCTTTTGGGACATGGGGGAGTAATTCACTTGAGTTTTAATGACTAGATAACTATCTTTCTATTATTTCATCTTGTTTAATCTTAGCATGATGATTTTACTCATGTGATGTTTTGTCCTTAGACTCTCCTCAGATCTATATTACTATTTGTGTTTTAGAATTTTCACAATTGACTGAAAAGTAATTGCTTGAGAATTTGGAACCCTAGAATTGCATGATAGGAACCAACCCCTTTTAGGTTAGTTCTTGTTTGCTTGATTCTAGTAAGCTAACTGCCATGATAATAATATAAATCTAGAATTGAGTCTAATCTTTCAAACGTGGAGATCTTGTGCGAAAGCAAAGATCGGAACGTTAGAGAACCTTGAGTAAAACTAGTGTAAAGATTCGGATGCACGAAAGTGATCCTTGAGATTCCACTAGAGATTATCGACTTAGAACTCGGATGCACGAAGTGATCCTTGAGTTCTCAGTTGATGATTTACTTATTATTAGCATTGGGACAACTCTTGCGCGAGAGCGAAGATTTATCCCTGCATGGTTGTCTGCAAGAAAGTGAGATAATCCTTTTATTCAAGTAAATTGCATCTTTGTCATGTTGAAATTAAACTGATGAAATCTCTATTCATGTCTATTCATAAAAATTAAAGTGAACGAAACCCTAGTCCAACTTCTCTCTCTGATAATTCCGTTTTAGCGCTTTGGTCTTCGTTTGCTAGTTTACACTCTTTCGATTGCCTAGATAGTGAAAAATCAATTATTCGGTACTCAGCAGCATAGGTCCCTGTGGATTCGATACTTTATTTATTACTTTGAATATCCATACACTTGCGGACACAACACCCACTAGTCTGTGGGTGATACGGTGTAGCAATTTTATGGTGTACTCCGTATTTCCTTAACAATGACTCGAGCTTATTTTCAATGAAATGAGAACCTCCGTCACTGATCTGAACTCTAGGGACACCAAATCTTAGAAAAATTATCTTCTTAAATAACTTGGCTACAACACATGAATCGTTAATGGCCTCAGCAGTTGCTACAACCCATTTAGATACATAATCAACACAAAGAAGGATATATTTCTTTCCACATGACGTAGGGAATGGGCCCATAAAATCAATTCCCCAGACATTAAAAATTTTGACTTCCAAAATCCCATGTTGAGGAAGATCATCTTTTCTAGTGATATTACCAGCTCACTGGCATTTATCACAGGATTGAATAAATTTCCTAGCATCATGAAAAATTGTTGGCCAATAGAATCCTGACTAGAGAATTTTGAATGTTGTTTTTGATGCACTGGCATGCCCTCCGTAAGGAGAAGAATGATAGTGGGAAAGTACATCGTGAATTTCCTCTTCCGGCAAACATCTTTGAAATAAACTATCTGCGCATCGACGATATAAATATGGCTCATCCCAGTAAAAATGCTTAACATCCGACTTGAATTTCTTTTTCTCTTGAAATGTCAGATCAGGTGGCATGATATAGGACACAAGAAAGTTTACAATATCTGCATACCATGGTGTCTCTTGTCTTATGATAGCATATAGATATTCCTCTTGAAAAGAATCATTAATTTTCAAATCATCCTCCGTATTCTTCTCTTTGGTCTGTCTTGACAAGTGATCCGCTACTAAATTTTCTACCCCTTTCTTGTCTTTTATCTCAAAATCAAATTCCTGTAAGAGCAGTATCCATCGAATTAATCTGGGCTTTGTATCCTTTTTACTCACCAAGTATTTGATCGCCGAATGATCTATAAAATAACAACTTTAGAATTAATAATATAGGAGCAAAATTTGTTAAAAGAAAAAACTATGGCAAGAAGCTCCTTTTTGGTTATTGCATAATCTATTTGTGCCCCGTCTAAAGTCTTGCTGGCATAATAGATGGCATGGAGTTTGTTATTCTTTCGCTGTCCCAACACTACTCCCACTGCTTGGTCACTTACATCGCACATCATCTCATAAGGGAGCGACCAGTCTGGTGGCTGCATGATGGGTGCAAAGACAAGAGCCTTCTTCAATTTCTCAAAAGCATCAGTACAGTCCCTGTCAAAATGAAAATCAACATCCTTAGCCAATAAATTTGTGAGAGGCATAGCAATTTTAGAAAAATCTTTAATAAATCGATGATAAAACCTAGCGTGTCCCAGAAAATTTTGAATCCCTCTGACTGATGTGGGTGGAGGTAACTTCTCAATAACTTCAATCTTGGCCTTATCCACTTCAATGCCTCTCTGTGAGATACGATGCCCGAGAACAATTCCTTCTTGAACCATAAAATGGCATTTCTCCCAATTAAGAACTAGGTTTACTTCCTCCCACCTTTGCAAGACACGCGACAAATTAGATAAACAATCATCGAAAGAAGATCCATACACTGAAAAGTTATCCATAAAAACGTCCATAATATTTTCAATGAGATCAGAAAAAATGGCCATCATGCATCGTTGAAAGGTGGCCGGCACATTGCATAATCCAAAAGGCATGCGCCTATATGCGAATGTCCCGTATGGGCGCGTGAAAGTAGTTTCTCTTGATCTTCAAGATGAATGGGTATCTGAAAAAATCCTGAAAAGCCATCAAGAAAACTAAAGCAAGAGTATGTAGCCAATCGTTCAAGCATCTGGTCAATAAAAGGAAGAAGGAAGTGATCCTTCCGGGTGGCTTTATTTAATTTTCGATAATCTATACACATACGCCACCCAATTATCGTTCTCATCGAAATCAACACATTGTTATCATTTTTCACTGCAATGACTCCCCCTTTCTTTGGAACCACATGAACGGGACTAACCCATTCACTATCAGAAATTGGGTAGATCACTCCTGCATCTAGTAACTTGAGAACTTCCTTTTTTACCACCTCTTTCATGACAGGATTCAGTCGACGTTGATACTCAATAGAGGGCTTGCAATTTTCTTCAAGATAAATCCTGTGCATACACAAAGATGGGTTAATTCCATATATGTCATCCAATGAATATCCAATTACCTTTCTATGTCGTCGAAGCTCATCAAGCAATCTCTACATCTGAACTTTATCCAAATCAGCACTCACTATCATAGGATATGTAGAATTTTCCCCCAAGAACTCGTATCTCAAATTTGGTGGAAGCGCCTTGAGTTCTAATGTATTCGCCTTTACCGGTTCAGGTTTTACTAGAATAAGTCTCTCAATTTTTGCTTTCTGTGGCTCAACCGTCTAGCTTGAATCCAATATTTTTGCATAACCATGAACTTTTTCCCTCATATTCTCTTCTGTTGGGAAACCCCGGGGACATTTTACAATTTTTCAGAGTTATAAGAATACATACATACATTGCACAGCGGAAGAATGTCCCCGAAACAGGCCGGTCCCAAAAACCCAGTGAAGATCGCAAGCAAGAGAGTCGACACGATGAGTTAGGAAATACCTTAGAGCAAGATGAGGTCGATGTTGTGATAGGCGCCCAAGCGTGCGCCCTCTACAGTCTCACACACACGGATGCCTCGAGTCCTCTTCTTCTACGCCCGGTGCTAGCCTCGGGAAGAAGATTCAAGCGTGCACTTTCTTCAACCCTCGCGCCACTTCCAAAGTAGAAGCGCCAATGAAGAAGAAAGATGGAGATGTTGCCACCATGTCTTCAACTCCTCATCCTTACATGCGCCAACTCCTAGAAAGATGCGCCAAGATAAGAGGCAAGAGGGTGAAGACATCAAGTCCTATCCCTCCTTTATCCAAGAGAAGAAGGATCGAAGAGACTTGCGGTTAGGATGAAGATGGAAGAAGAGACTTTCGCCAAAGCCTCCCTCTTTGCCCTTCTAATTCTTGCTCACGCCAAAATCAACTTTTGCTCTCGCATATACCCATGTATATATAGAGAGGCAAGAGGGTGCAGCAATAATAGGGTGTGGGCGCAATTCTCAAAGGAGGAGGCACTTAGGGTAAAGGGGAGGGAGTAATTAGGGTTTGAGGTAAGGAAAGTCTCCAAGACTTTACCATAAACCTCTCCTAATTATCCATATGTGCATGAGACCTTCCAAAGAAGTCTACCAAGACATATCAGCCCCAAGACTTGCCATAGAAGCAAGCATACCATCCAAGGTAGAGGGGCAAGGCGCCTAAAGCTTCCTAATGAAGCAAATTGCGCCACTTCTCCCCATTATGCCCATAGGCGCCTAGGGGAGAAGTTTTGTCCCCATTATACCCTTTTAACCTTTTCTCACTTCATGAGAACTTATTATTGGGCCTCATTGGATAACGAGCTAGACCAAACTTCATTACATGGGTTGATTAAGCACTTGGATCCAATCCAATGCAACCCTAATCCAAATGTAGCCAACCATGGTCAAATACGGGTCAACCTGCCAAAAATGAAGTTTGGCTCCAATAACATTCTTCCATATCATTAGGCCCATTGGCACTGATGAAATCTCCCAAATAGATCCGAGTTATCCAATAACTCGTTCATAAGGCTTCCTGATCAATACGAGAACTCGAATATCAAGGTGTGCGACCCTGTAGGTCCCTCTGACGTTGGCAGTGCTGACCAAATGTCACCATAAGCAGTGAGTGGCACCTAGTAGTGCATCGCTGCTACCCAAGTCATCGGAATGGATTTTGACATCGACATCCCCATCATTGCAACAAGGTACAGATGCATTATAGTCTCTTTGCCGAACTGATATCCGATTGGACAAGTGTGTCACCACTTATTTTCACCCAATCACATGGTTATGACTAAATCAGGTTCTCACCTGGGTATGGCCATACACTTTCAGTCATAGAACCATAAAGGAGCTCCATGGATATCATACTTCCCTTAGGAAGGGGCAAATCCTGTGTCTGTCCATTGACCTTCTCATATGGGTCGTGACATGCTCAATGACAACTGTTATTACCTCCCAACTACGGCGAGGTGTTAGGTTGTATCAAAGCAAGTCTCTAACCATATAGAATGATCAATGACCTCAAGTCAAGGGATCAATGCATCTCCTGAAACTTGTGAGGATAACTCATGACACCAAGTTATAGCCTCACAGCGGGTCTTTCCAGTATATCCTCTAATGATATACCCATGTGTCTGCGTTAGCACCACGTGCCTAACCAGCCCACATACCAGTCTCACAAGTACCATAGCTGTCCCATATCCACTAAGGTACATCGACTCGGGACTATAGTTCGAGCACAGATCCAATCTGTCTCCAGGGACATTATCATGTTAGTACATATGCGCAGATGTAAACAAATATAGATAACGACAATGCCAGAATGATATAAATATCAAGGTCAAGTAGTGCATAAGTGGACCAAGACTAGGTCCTAGGGCATATACACCAACAATCTCCCACTTGCACTAAGACCTAGAAGTTGAGGAATCTCAACCGCATATCTCTAGCGTGACCATCATGCTTCTGCTGTGCCAAAGCCATGGTCAATGGGTCTGCCAGATTGTTCTCTATGTCAACTCTGCTAATCTTGACATCACCTCTGTCTATGATCTCTCTAATCAGGTGAAATCTCCTGAGTATATGTTTGGATCCTTAATGAGACCGTGGTTCCTTGGCTTGTGCAATTGCTCTATTGTTGTCACAGTAGAGTTCAATGGGATCCATTGCACTAGGGACCACCTGAAGATCACATAAGAACTTCCTTATCCAAACAGCTTCCTTGGCTGCCTCAGAAGCGGCCACATACTCAGCCTCGGTTATAGAATCTGCTATGGTGGATTGCCTGAAGCTCTTCCAGCATACAGCGCCTCCATTCATCTTGAACACATAGCCGCCCTGCGATCTAAAGTCGTCAAGGTCAGACTGGAACGATGCATCAGTATAGCCCTGCATACTGAGCTCTTCCTGTCCTCCATAGACCAAGAACAAATCCTTAGTTTTTCTCAGATACTTTAGGATGTTCTTTACAGCCACCCAGTGCTGCAGACCTGGATTGGATTGGTATCGGCTGGTTATGCTTACAGCATATGCCACATCTGGTCTAGTACACAACATTGCATACATGATCGATCCTACTGCCGAAGCATAAGGAATTCGACTCATGTCATCCCTCTCAGCCTGTGTTGTAGGACACTGGCTCTTTGAGAGAGTAAGGCCATGTCTCACTGGAAGATATCCTTTCTTAGATTGCTCCAAGTTGAATCTCTCTAGGACCTTGTCAATGTAGGTACTTTGACTAAGGGCTAGAAACCTCTTGGATCTATCCCGGTAGATCCTCACGCCTAGGATATAGGCTGCCTCCCCTAAGTCTTTCATCTCGAAATACTTCCCCAACCATGTCTTCACAGCTTCAAGACTAGGGATGTCGTTTCCGATGAGCAGTATGTCATTGACATACAAGACCAGAAAAGTCTCTAAGCTCCCACTGAATTTTCTGTATACACAGGCGTCATCTTCGCTTTTGATAAAGCCATAATCTCTCAGAGCTTCATCAAATCGAAGATTCCAACTTCAAGATGCTTGCTTTAATCCATAAATGGATTTCTTTAGCCTGCAGACCTTACTAGCCTCTGCAGGATGGATGAAGCCATCAGGTTGTGACATATACACATCCTCAGTCAGCTTCCCGTTAAGGAACGCTGTCTTCACATCCATCTGTCATATCTCATAGTCATGATATGTAGCTATAGCAAGCAGAATCCGAATGGATTTGATCATGGCAACTGGCGAGAAGGTTTCATCATAGTCCACCCCGTGGACTTATTTGAATCCTTTAGCCACTAGTCTACCCTTATAGGTAACTATATTGCCATCCATGTCTGTCTTCCTCTTGAAGACCCATTTACACCCTATGGGTTTTACTCCATCAGGCAGCTCAACCAAATCCCAAACTTGGTTAGCCAACATGGAATTCATCTCGGATCGCATGGCCTCAAGCCTTTTCTCATAGTCCGGTCCACTGACCGCCTCATCATAGGTTCTGGGTTCATCCTCAATCATGAAGATTCCATCGTGTTGGCTCGGCAGCGACCCGTACCTTTCAGGTGCACGACGAATCCTCCCAGACCTACGTGGGACCTGTGTCTGAGCCTCAGGTTGTACAGCAACCGGTGCAGGTGGCTCAGATTCTATCTCT
>JANTFE010015191.1:16238-26721 GCA_027562315.1 Costus pulverulentus | reverse complement strand
TATTTGTACAAATATGAGCTCCACATGCGGTATCCAATACCCATGTCATAGGAGTAGAAATGTTGACTTCAGTAACATAAATACCTGAGCATGAAGACAAGGCCTTGCTTTTCTTCTCCTCATTCTGAAGTTGCAACATGTCCTTCAACATGTGAGGTGGCCATCCACATGAATAGCACCTATTATTCCTGATCATATCCATCTTTAATTTCAGTTCCTTGGTCAAGCCTTTCGGCTCAACACACTAAATATCAACTTTAGGAGGATTGAGCTCAACCAATTCATCAAAGAGCTGCCTTAGATTAAAATAATTTTAGAGGCACTCTTCGATTCATATCACCCTCTAAATTCAGGTGACATATTGGTTAGCAACCTCCAAAGTATCAACCTGATGCTTATCATAAGCATCCCTCTCAGCCGCTGAGGCCGAGCATGGAAGTGGCTCAGGAATAAGACGCTCAAGGACATAAAGCTTCCTTTCGAGCTTGAGTAGAATTCTCAAGTTCATATACCAATCCAGTAAGTTGGATCCAACCAACTTATCCCTTTCCAGGGTAGATCGCAGTGACCAACTGCTATTGTTCATAGCCAGTGTTCTACAACAACCAAGAAATAGCAGATTAGTACTACTTCTAGTCATTTAAACTGGACTTATTTTAAATGACCATGGCTCCCACTATTTTTAATCGAATTGACAACCCACAAAGTCAATCGAGAAATCCAAGATTTCCTAGTGAGATGAGATCCTCATTCCACACAGGGCTTCACGTCCCACGAGGGTGGGATGAGATGCACAAAGTGACCCATGTTTGCTAAGGTGGGCGGGCCGGCCGATTGCTCTAAGCAATTCCCCTTATTGAGACAGTCCAGGCATTTCATGTCCAGCGAGGGCTGGATACAGCATGAACTAAGTTATAGAATGATCAATGACCTCAAGTCCCTAACCATATAGAATGATCAATGACCTCAAGTCAAGGGATCAATGCATCTCCTGTCACTTGTGAGGATAACTCATGACACCAAGTTATAGCCTCACAGCGGGTCTTTCCAGTATATCCTCTAATGATATACCCATGTGTCTGCGTTAGCACCACATGCCTAACCAACCTATATACCAGTCTCACAAGTACCATAGGTGTCCCATATCCACTAAGGTACATCGACTGGGGACTATAGTTCGAGCACATATCCAATCTGTCTCCAGGGACATTATCATGTTAGTACATATGCGCATATGTAAACAAACATAGATAACGACAATGCTAGAATGATATAAATATCAAGGTCAAGTAGTACATAAGTGGACCAAGACTAGGTCCTAGGGCATATACACCAACACATCCTCCACTCTAATCAGGCAAACTTCTAGTCGATCTACTTCTATCTTTAAATCTTCCTCTCTTGTTTCCAATTCCGAGACATCAATATTAAGTCAGGAATCTGCAAAGGAGGGCTTTTTAAGGGATGAGGAAAGATCAAAATCAATATTATTTTCACCAATATTCAAAGTCAATCTCCCTCTCTTCACATCAATAACAGCGCCTGCATTGGCCAAAAATGGCCTCTCCAAAATAATTGGCAGTCTTAAGTCTTCCTCCATTTCTAACACCACAAAGTCCGCAGGTACAAAAAATTGACCCACTTTTATGGGAACATCTTCCAATATTCCAATAGGTCACCGAACAGATCGGTCAGCCAATTGTAATGTGTTTATTCATCTCATAACGAATGGCATTAGTGCTAGCTTGTGTTGACTCTAGACTTCTAGGATAGATGATGTGTTTTAACCCTCTAAAGTTGACACTATAGGACAAAGGTTCTCTATGATGATAGGCTTGAACACAAGGAAGGAATTCATTACCTAGCAAGATATCAAAACCTTCTAAGCTAAGAACATCACACCAAATGTTGAATTTCATACCATACAGTTGAATAGGGACGAGACATTGAAAGTCAACAAAGGTGGTAAATCTTGGGTAATCCCAGATTATGGCATATGGATGGCTGTGTTTTTCTAAGCCGAGACCAAATTTATCAATAGTCGTAGCAGATATGGCATTAAATCTAACTTGATGGTCTACACGGTTCTAACCTTATGTTTATTACACCAAATAAAGGTAGTAAAGCTTTTAGATCTAAGGGTGAGTCTTTTGCCAGGTTCCCAATGATAAATTAAATCAGTTGCTTTAAAATAGCGCATGATGATAAAAGAGACTTGATAAGCTGAAAAAAAAAACAATGACAATTGATGAAGTTCAGCGCATAAATAATTTTTGAGAATGTAGGAAGCAGTAGATCAAGGCTAATTCAAAACAATTGCAGCATATATATGTGCAGAAAATAATGCCAGTTGAAGACTGCAATTTGATAGAGGTTAAGCACAAAAACCAGGCTGAAAATAGATTGGAGAAATTCAGCATTCAAGTGCAGAGTTTATAGTTATAATCAATGCATCAATAGCTGCACTTATGGGTGTTGTAAACCGAAATATGCTGGTGTTATCCAAGCTGCAGTTTGACAGAGATTAAGTGCAGCAAGTAGGCTGAAATATTCAGATTATGTTGGCGCTGCAAAATCAGAAGTTCAAATACAATTTGGAGCAAATAGAAGATAAGCAACAGGAACAAAGTTCTTGAAGCAGGCAGCAGAATTTTTGTTGCAAATTTTTTTTTTCTAGCAAAATAAATTAGCAAAAACAACTAAACATGAGAGCATGCAAACAAAATAGCAAGAACAACAAGCATGAAAAGCAAAAAAAAAAAAAAAAATAAGAATGATTTTTTTTTAATCAATAAAGAGCAAATAACTTAACTAACATGCAAAAGCAATGAAAGCAACAAACATGAAAACTAACATTTTTTTTTCTTTTTTTTTCTTTTTAATGCAAAAGGCAAAGCAAGGATCGTATGGGCAGACAAGAGTTGCCCACAAACTTCCCTCTGATACCAAACTGATATGGGGTGGAGACACGAAATATGATACTAACTAAAAGTCCGATTATTATTATTTTTTTATTTTCAAAATAAAGGTCAAAATTCAGAAAACAGCTAGAAACATAGTGTTGCAGAAATATATCATTTAAGAAAAGCTGCTATGCCTTGGACAAAAATCCGTAGATCCAAAATAAAAACCGATTAAACCAAGATATCAAAGAAAACTAGTTCTTCAAATGACATAAAGATTAGGCGGTGACGATCTGTCAGCAATTTATAATATATGCAAGAAGTGAGCTAATCAAAATATACGATCAAACAGTTGCAGGATTTGCATCATTCTTCAAAAGTTGGCAGGTCTCCTATGTTGATATGATGAGTTTGGAGTCAACTCTACTAGTCCAAGTGGTAGAACAACATTCGTACTTCATTTCTGTGCCAAGGGTCAAGATTGTTGTTGCGTCAATTTCTTATAATACCTGCACAAAATAGCCTAGTCAGATTACTGGATTGAAAGAACTGCAGAAGTTATTCAGATAGTAAAAGATGCTATGTGTTTCTGGTTGATCCATTGTCACTTCAGTTGGATCGACTTATCCTTCTAGTAGATTAAGATGTGTTCTTCTTATTGACGCCAAAGTTGAAGATTTTTATTCCACCGGATGCTTAAGATACCTGCGGAAAGAAGCTTAGTCAGATTAATAGAGCAGGAAAACGTAGCATCAGAAAAATAGTGTTCTGGAAACAGGGGATGTGCGGGAGAGAAGCAGAGTTCGTCGGCATTCGTCCGATGGTGCACGGACGTCGAAACTGCTACTACTGGGGGTTGTTGAGGTGATGATGACGACGTGGCCAGAGTTTCAGGTCAAGCGGTGGCCGGTCGGAGAAGAGCAACGAAGAAAGGCAGAACTAGGGTGGAAGCAGGCGAGAACAGGGTGGGGCGCGAGTAGAGCAGAGGGCGTCGCCGGACGTCCGGTGATGCACCAAATGGAAACCTACTATAACTAGAAGATGCTATGGTAGAGGAGAAGACGTGGCTGGAGTTTGGCGGTGAAAGATGGCCGGACGGAGGAGATCGACGATGAAAGGCGGGTCTGAGGCGGGATTAGGGTGGAAACAGGGGAGTAGTTCAGTGTTTCGATTCTGGCGATTGGGGTGGCGGATGGACGGATGCCGGCTGGAGCTTCATCTTGGGGAGGAGGAGTGATGCCCGAAGTTTCGTGAGGATCAGACCGGCGGATTTTCGGCGGCGTGCTCACAAAATTTCAAAAGTCTGGAAGATAGCTGAAACATGCGGATGATTTGCAGCGGAGCAGAGAGTTATGGGAAGAAGGAGAAGAGGGGAAAAATAGGTGACACAAGCACCTCAGAGAAGATGAGGGAAAGAGACATCCGATGCCATTGGAAGGAGAACTATTTCTTTCATTAAAAAATTCACTGCTGATTACAAAGTTCATACGTGATACATATAGAGATGATGAGAAAGACGTTGGGGTGAACGTTGTTCCTTCTATCTTTGGTTGCATGATAAACGTTGAGGGAAAACGTAGGAGAAGCTTCCTTTCTTGGAAGATGAACGTTGCATGATCACAGTGTTGAAGATGATTGATGCGCAAAGAGACGTTGGAGATATTTACTTTGTTGCAACGTTGAAGATGAGCGCTAACTGGCCTTGGATTGAAAATGAATGTTGACTAGCCTTTAATAAGTTGATTTAGAGCTGGCCGAACATCATCGCAATGCTTGTCTCTCTTTTGTAATTGGGCTTTGAGAATATGTGACAGCTTCATGGGCTTGAGTGCCGTGAGCCACACTTAAATGGGTTGAAATAATTCTTCTATTATTGAGCTAGCTTTATCAATGAGCATGCTAGCTTATTCGTGAAACTTTGAGCCTTCGTCTATGGCACTCGTAGACTCCATTTGTAGCTTCGTGGCCTGTGGTTCCTACCCCCATCAATTCTCCCCGGGTGAAAAAAATTCTTCCCTGAAGAATTGTTCTTGTGCGGGTGGTGAAGTTCTACAGGGGCAAGAGATAGTTGCTCCTCCAGTATTTGAATATGCAAAATGTTGTCAGCATCATGGCATGTTGTCTTGTGATTCCATATCCAATGTCCAAGCTGCAAGTCACGGACACCTGCACAAAATTCCCTTTCTCGGCCATACTCATTAGTAAATTTGCTATAAGGAATCCTAACATTTAAGTTGCTTGGAATAATGAAATCAATATATTCAACAACTTGGAAAGTAGGCAAAGCAAATTTGTTTTCAATTATTTGAAGTTGAGTTGACCCTAAAGGTGGTTTAATAGTGTGAGTAGAAGGACCTAAGAGATAAGACTGAGAGTCCAATGGGTCATGGTGCAAGTCTACTGTGTCAATAGGTTGAGGTTGACCTAAGAATTGAGGTTTAGGGTTTTCTATAGCTTGAGCTATTCTATCCCCTAAGTACTGGTCAAACCCAATGAAGTCTACAGTATTAGGTTCATAGCTATCTAGAGACACATTTACTATGTTTTTGGATTGGGTAAGTGGGTGAACTTCCTTGGGCGCACTAAAATCAAGTTGGTTTAGGCCTAAGTTTTCATTGTCTATGGTTTGAGTAGGCTCAAGTTGCTCAAGGAGTTCTAGTTCTATAGGTTGAGGATAACTTGTTTCATAGGGATTTAAGGGTTGAGCTCCTAGGGACATTTGTTCTAAGGGTTCAGGTTGTTCTTTTGTATCCTCTATGTTTAAGTCTAGCCTAATGTCTTTAGGTTCAAGTTCTAACTTAGGCTCGAATTGGGTTGTCCCTATGTGTTCATAGTTTGAGGTGTCATCTTGTTTATTGGTGTCTTCTAGTTTCAAGTCACCTAAAGGATTTAGCTAAATCTTAGTCTCGGTGTGTGGTTGGGTGACTTCTATGGTTTGATTGGACGCTTGTTGTAGGCACTGGTCACGAAGTTTTTCTAAGAGTTGTATCATATTATTAAATTGTTTATCAATTTCTTTTTTCATATTATCAAATTGTTTATTCATCTCATAACGAATGGCATTAGTGCTAGCTTGTGTTGACTCTAGACTTCTAGGATAGATGATGTGTTTTAACCCTCTAAAGTTGACACTATAGGACAAAGGTTCTCTATGATGATAGGCTTGAACACTAGGAAGGAATTCATTACCTAGCAAAATATCAAAACCTTCTAAGCTAAGAACATCACACCAAATGTTGAATTTCATACCATCCAGTTGAATAGGGACGAGACATTGAAAGTAAACAAAGGCGGTAAATCTTGGGTAATCCCAGATTATGGCATATGGATGGCTATGTTTTTCTAAGCCGAGACCAAATTTATCAATAGCCGTAGCAGATATGGCATTAAAACTAACTTGATGGTCTAACACGGTTCTAACCTTATGTTTATTACACCAAATAAAGGTAGTAAAGCTTTCAGATCTAAGGGTGAGTCTTTTGCCAGGTTCCCAATGATAAATTAAATCAGTTGCTTTAAAATAGCGCATGATGATAAAAGAGACTTGATAAGCTGAAAAAAAAAAACAATAACAATTGATGAAGTTCAGCGCATAAATAATTTTTGAGAATGTAGGAAGCAGTAGATCAAGGCTAATTCAAAACAATTGCAGCATATATATGTGCAGAAAATAATGCCAGTTGAAGACTGCAATTTGATAGAGGTTAAGCACAGAAACCAGGCTGAAAATAGATTGGAAAAATTCAGCATTCAAGTGCAGAGTTTATAGTTATAATCAATGCATCAATAGCTGCACTTATGGGTGTTGTAAACCGAAATATGCTGGTGTTATCCAAGCTGCAGTTTGACAGAGATTAAGTGCAGCAAGCAGGCTGAAATATTCAGATTATGTTGGCGCTGCAAAATCAGAAGTTCAGATACAATTTGGAGCAAATAGAAGATAAGCAACAGGAACAAAGTTCTTGAAGTAGGCAGCAGAATTTTTGGAGCAAATTTTTTTTTCTAGCAAAATAAATTAGCAAAAACAACTAAACATGAGAGCATGCAAACAAAATAACAAGAACAACAAGCATGAAAAGCAAAAAACTACGAATGATTTTTTTTTAATCAATAAAGAGCAAATAACTTAACTAACATGTAAAAGCAATGAAAGCAACAAACATGAAAACAAACATTTTTTTTCTTTTTTTTTCTTTTTAATGCAAAAAAGCAAAGCAAGGATCGTATGGGCAGACAAGAGTTGCCCACAAACTTCCCACTGATACCAAACTGATGTGGGGTGGAGACACGAAATATGATACTAACTAAAAGTCCGATTATTATTATTTTTTTTTTCAAAATAAAGGTCAAAAATCAGAAAATAGCTAGAAAAATAGTGTTGCAGAAATATATCATTTAAGAAAAGATGTTATGCCTTGCACAAAAATCTGTAGATCCAAAATAAAAACCGATTAAACCAAGATATCAAACAAAACTAGTTCTTTGAATGACATAAAGATTAGGCGGTGACGATCTGTCAGCAATTTATAATATATGCAAGAAGTGAGCTAATCAAAATATACGATCAAATAGTTGCAGGATTTGCATCATTCTTCAAAAGTTGGCAGGTCTCCTATGTTGATATGATGAGTTTGGAGTCAACTCTACTAGTCCAAGTGGTAGAACAACATTCGTACTTCATTTCTGTGCCAAGCTTCAAGATTGTTGTTGCGTCAAATTCTTATAATACCTGCACAAAATAGCCTAGTCATATTACTGGATTGAATGAACTGCAGAAGTTATTCAGACAGTAAAAGATGCTATGTGTTTCTGGTTGATCCATTGTCGCTTCAGTTGGATCGACTTATCCTTCTTGTAGATTAAGATGTGTTCTTCTTATTGACGCCATAGTTGAAGATTTTTATTCCACCGAATGCTTAAGATACCTACGGAAAGAAGCTTAGTCAGATTAATAGAGCAGGAAAACTTAGCATCAGAAAAATAGTGTTTTAGAAACAGGGGATGTGCGGGAGAGAAGCAGTGTTCGTCGGCGTTCGTTCGGTGGTGCACGGACGTCGAAACTGCTACTACTGGGGGTTGTTGAGGTGATGATGATGACATGGCCGGAGTTTCGGGTCGAGCAGTGGCCAGTCGGAGGAAGGCGACGAAGAAAGGCGGAACTCGGGTGGAAGCAGGCGATAACAGGGAGGGGCGCGAGTGGAGCAGAGGGCGTCGCCGGACGTCTGGTGATGCACCAAATGGAAACCTGCTATAACTGTAAGATGCTATGGTAGAGGAGAAGACATGGCCGGAGTTTGGCAGTGAAAGATGGCCGGACGGAGGAGATCGATGATGAAAGGCGGGTCTGAGGCGGGATTAGGGCTGAAACAGGGGAATAGTTCAGTGTTTCGATTCCGGCGATCAGGGTGGCGGATGGACGGATGCCAGCAGCTGGAGCTTCATCTTGGGGAGGAGGAGTGATGCCCGAAGTTTCGTGAGGATCAGACCGGCGGATCGTCGGCGGCGTGCTCACAAAATTTCAAAAATCTGGAAGATGGCTGAAACGTGCGAATGATTTGCAGCGGAGCAGAGAGTTATGGGAAGAAGGATAAGAGGGGAAAACTAGGTGACACAAGCACCTCAGATAAGACAAGGGAAAGAGACATCCGATGCCATTGGAAGGAGAACTATTTCTTTCATTAAAAAATTCACTGCTAATTACAAAGTTCATACGTGATACATATAGAGATGATGAGAAAGACGTTGGGGTGAACGTTGTTCCTTCTATCTTTGGTTGCATGAGAAACGTTGAGGGAAAACATTGGAGAAGCTTCCTTTCTTGGAAGATGAACGTTGCATGATCACAACGTTGAAGATGATTGATGTGCAAAGAGATGTTGGAGAAATTTCCTTTGTTGCAACGTTGAAGATGAGCGCTGACTGGCCTTGGATTGAAAATGAATGTTGACTGGCCTTTAATAAGTTGATCTGGAGCTGGCTGAACATCATCGCAATGCTTGTCTCTCTTTTGTAATTGGGCTTTGAGAATATGTGACAGCTTCATGGGCTTGAATGCCTTGAGCCACACTTAAATGGGTTGAAATAATTCTTCTATTATTGAGCTAGCTTTATGAATGAGCATGCTAGCTTATTCGTGAAACTTCGAGCCTTCGTCTATGGCACTCGTAGACTCCATTTGTAGCTTCGTGGCCTGTGGTTCCTATACCCATCACAGTTCCATATTCTTCAATCTTTCGCTTATTAGAGAGTATGTCTTTTAAAAACTTTGCATCGGTAGGCATGTGTGACAGAGCTTCTGTAAAAGGAATGTTAATGTATAACTTTTTCAATACCTCCAGGAATTTGCCAAACTGCTTATCCAACTTTGCCTTGGCTAATCTCTGCGGAAAGGGGATAGGCGGAACATACGCAGGTGGACCCACATATTTCTCCTTTTCTTTCTCAATAGGCTTTTCCTTATCAGGTCGTGATTCTTCACACTGCTCCTTGTCAACTGCAGGTGTGATCTCTTCCTCAGGCATCTGGGGCTCATCCAACTGCTTACCACTCCTTGTAGTTATTGCGCTGCAATGCTCTCTGGGGTTCATCTTAGGCTGTTCCGGTAGTCTTCCTATGGGCCTACTAGTAAAACTCGCTTGCTGAGCAATCTGATTCTCTAACATCTTGTTGTGGGTAGCCAAAGCATCCACACGAGATGTTAGCTGCTTGACCACATCAGGGAGGTCATTAGTGCTCTCCTGCTGTTTCATAAGAAATCCCTCTAGCATGGTCTCCAACTTTGACTTATGGGGTTGTCCATACTGTCTTGATTGAAAGCCTGGTGGTGGCATGTTATTCTGTTGAGGATACTGAGGAGGGACTTGCCCTTGATTGTTTTTGTAGGACAAGTTGGGGTGGTTCCTCCATCCAGGATTGTAAGTTACAGAATATGGGTCATTCACTGGACTCTGATTGAAATTCCCCAAGGCATTAACTTGCTCCTGATTAAGATTTTCTTGAGATGAAGTAATAAACTGACAGTCAAATGAATTGTGCCCTATTACACCAAACACTTCACAGGAAACTGCATTAACGGCAACTGAGGGAAAGGAAAAGGAATCTAACTTCTATGCCAATGAATCTATCTTTGCCGCTAGAGATGTCAGGGAATCATTATGGTGTTGGTGTATATGCCCTAGGACCTAGTTTTGGTCCACTTATGTACTACTTGACCTTGATATTTATATCATTCTGGCATTGTCGTTATTTATGTTTGTTTACATCTGCGCATATGTACTAACATGATAATGTCCCTGGAAACAGATTGGATTTGTGCTCGAACTATAGTCCCCAGTCGATGTACCTTAGTGGATATGGGACAGCTATGGTACTTGTGAGACTGGTATGTGGGCTGGTTAAGCACGTGGTGCTAACGCAGACACATGGCTATATCATTGGAGGATATACTGGAAAGACCCACTGTGAGGCTATGGCTTGGTGTCATGAGTTATCCTCACAAGTGACAGGAGATGCATTGATCCCTTGACTTGAGGTCATTGATCATTCTATATGGTTAGGGACTTGCTTTGATACAACCTAAC
>JANTFE010015180.1:2207-22523 GCA_027562315.1 Costus pulverulentus | reverse complement strand
TCATCATAATCCACCCCGTGGACTTGCTTGAATCCTTTAGCCACTAATCTACCTTTATAGGTAACTATGTTTCCATCCATGTCTGTCTTCTTCTTGAAGACCCATTTATAGCCTATGGGTTTTACCCCATCCAGCAGCTCAACCAAATCCCAGACTTGGTTAGCTGACATGGAATCCATCTCGGATTGCATGGCCTCAAGCCATTTCTCGGAGTCCGATCCACTGACCGCCTCATCATAAGTCCTGGGTTCATCCTCAATGATGAAGATCCCGTCGTGTTGGGTCGGCAGTGACCCATACCTCTCAGGTGCACGACGAATTCTCCTAGACCTACGTGGGGCCTGTGTCTGAGCCTCTGGTTGCCCAGCAACCGATACAGGTGGCTCAGGTTCCATCTCTCCTGCTGTGTCTTGTGGTTGACCTTGGACCTCATCCAAGTCAAAGCTTCTCCCACTGGTGCCTTTCAAGAGAAAATCTTTCTTGAGAAATACGACAGTCCGAGCAACAAAAACTTTGTTCTCGGTGGGATTAAAGAAGTAGTATCCTTTGGTTTCCCTAGGATACCCCACAAATACACATTTATCAGATCTGGGTTCTAGCTTGCTAGAATCCTGATGTTTGACATAAGCCTCACATCCCCAGATCGGCATAAATGATAGCATTGAGCGTCTCCCAGTCCACAACTCATGTGGGGTCTTAGGAACACTCTTTGACGGAATGTTATTCAGTGTCTTGATTGCTGTAAGTAATGCAAAACCCCAGAAATACGAGGGTAGAGTTGCGTGACTCATCATAGATCGAACCATGTCCAACAAAGTTTGATTTCTCCTCTCAGACACCCCATTCCACTGAGGTGTTCCAGGAGGAGTGAGTTGGGAAAGAATCCCACACTCTCTAAGATAGTCAACAAACTCATGGCTCAAGTACTCTCCGCCTCGATCTGACCGAAGAGCCTTAATTGATTGTCCAAGCTGGTTTTCCACTTCATTCTTGAACTCCTTAAATTTCTCCAAGGATTCAGACTTATGTCTCATCAAATAGACATAACCATATCTACTGAAGTCATCAGTAAATGTGATGAAGTAGACATACCCACCTCTAGCTTGCTTGTTGAATGGCCCACACACATCACTGTGTATTAGATCCAACAAACCTGTGGCCCTCTCACCATGCTTGGTGAATGGCGCCTTTGTCATTTTGCCCAACAAACAAGGCTCGCATGTGTCAAATTCCTCCAAGGAATCTGAATCCAGGAATCCATTTGCATGGAGATTTTGGATGCAATTCTTGTTGATGTGCCCTAAACAACAATGCCAAATATAAGTATTATTTAAACCACTTAACTTGACCCTCTTAGCATTCACGTTGCACACAGAACTTTGCATGTCCAAGACATACAACCCATTGCATAGTGTACCAGATCCATAGAATATGTTTGCCAATGAAAAAGAACATGTGTTCTCTTTTATTGCAAAATAAAATCCTTTCCTCACCAGGGCAGGAATGGATATAATATTCTTAGTAATCGATGGTGGATAGAAGCAATGTTCCAGTTCTAGTTGAAGTCCAAACGGCAGCGAGAGAGTGTAGTCTCCTACAGTTACAGCAGCAACCTGTGGCCCGTTATCGACCCGAAGGTCAATCTCTCATGGTAGCACTGTCCTACTTCATTTGAGCCCTTGCATTCTTGTACAAATATGCACTCCACATGCGGTATCCAATACCCACGTATTTGAAGTAGACAGATTGACTTCAACCATGCAAATACTAGAGCCTGAAGATGAAGGTGTAACCCTTCTCCTCTCCTCTTTCTGGTTATGCCTTTTACCACTTTCGAGCTTGAGGTCACCCCTCAAGGTTTGACACCAATCCATCAAGTTGGATCCAACAAACTTGTCCTTTTCCAGGATAGATCGCAGTGACAATCTGCTATTGTTCATAGTCATCGTTTCTACAACAACCAAGAAAAGCAGATTAGCACTACTTCAAATCATATAAACTGGACTTGTTTTAAATGATCATGGCTCCCACTATTTTAATCAAATTGACAACCCACAAAGTCAATCGGGAAATTCAAGATTTCCTAGTGAGATGGGATCCTTGTTCCTCACACGACCTCACGTCCCGCTAGGGCAGGATGTACTGCACGAGGTGACGCATGTATCTCAAGGTAGGCGCGCCAGCCAATTGCAACTTAGCAATTCCCCTTCTTAAGATAGTTCAAGCATTTTGTGCCCAGCTAGGGCTGGAACAACACAAAACCCTAACTTCTTGAGGCTGGCTCTAGAGTTCCATCATGTGGCCATCACATATGAAAAACTAGTCAAGTCTATCCTGACCGTTATGCCCAGGGCCAACGAATTCCTTGCAAAGGCGCGTCTAGGATTTTAACTGGATTGGGGAAAACATTGTCACCACACGCCTCCTAAAGATAGATGGGTGTGTCCACTAGGGTGGAAACAATGCACAGCACCATCGATCGATAGTTTGACGAGGGCTACGCGTCAGAAGGCTACTAGACTTGATATTTGAATGAGGGTTTTGAGGTCTCATCAATTCAGTTTTATCTTATGTCTAGCATTACAGGCATGCAATCCTATAGTGATAACATAAAATAAAACATCATAGGCATGCTTTAGCAGATATGGAAACAGTAAAGGGATGATGTGATCATAGCCTATTCAAGACATTGAACCAACCCATGCCAGAAGAGGTTCAACTCTTGACCTAGGACTCAATCCCTTAAAGACCTAACCTAGCCGACTTCTATCTTGGTCTTCAAGCTCGGCTCCAAGGTCCTCCTCACCATGGTTTAGCTCTCAAACCCTAGAGGTAGTTCTAGGGAAACCCTAGAAGCACCCTCATAGGTTCGGCCAATGCCAGGGGCTTCCTTCAAGGATGATGCGCCACCAAGTAAGGGCCATCAAGGAGGGGTGCTTCTTGCGCCACCATGCAAGGTGCGCAAGCAAGCAAGCATTCACCTATCTTCAGGTGATGTGCGCTATCCTAATCTTCATCTTAATTAAAAGCAAAAAAAAAAGTGGCACGCAGCCCTCACAAGAGTATATCACAGGCATGCAAAGGGGCTTGACTAATGATCACAACACCATCCACATGCTCATGAAACCAGTTTCTTTTTCTCATCTTCTTCTCACAAATCTTTTAGTTATTCGCAATTAATTTTCATGATGATTTCAAATATCCTCTCGGCTAGTAATTTTGTCAGATCAAGAGACCCGGCCAGTCCGAAGACACAATGCCCGTCCTACTTGACAAAACCATGTGCGCCTTTGATCTTTAAACCATGCAAGAAAAATAACCCAAAAATCCAAATTTTTGAAAAGGTGATAGAAACAAGAAACCCTAATTTTTCCTACTTTTACAAAAAATGTTTGCCATGAAATTTGTAATTTTTGAAAATTGAAATATGGCATGTGAGCATGAAAAATATGAAAAGCATGAAAAACATCGTTCGAGTTTTGCAAGTCACTCTAATACCACTGTTGGGAAACCCCGGGGATATTTTACAAATTTTCAGAGATGCAAACACGTTGCGCAGCGGAAGAATACCCCCGAAACAGGCCAGTCCCAAAAACCCAGTGAAGATCGCATGCGAAAGAGTTGACACGATGAGATAGAAAGTACCTTGATTTAGGTGAGACCGATGTCGTAGTAGGCTCCCAAGCGTGCGCCCTCTGCAGTCTCACACACATGGATGCCTCGAGCTCTCTTCTTCCACGCCCGGTGCTAGCCTCGGGAAGAAGATCCAAGACTTGTGCTTATTCCTCTAGCCTTGCGCCACCTCCAAGGTGTATGCGCTAAGAGGAAGATGAGGAGAAGGAAGTCGCCAAACACCACCAAGTTCCTCACGCCAAGAGGAAGGGAAGAAGGCGTGTTGCGGCTAGGGTTGGATGGAAGAATTGCGCCACTAGCCTCTTGCTCTCGCCCTCAAGAACTCGCCCTCAATTTTGATCACGCCTCAAGGAGAGATTAGTATCATGAGGGGAGGCGTCTATGGCTCTATTTATAGAGCAAGAGGCGATTGAGTGTGTGGCCACAATTCAATTTGAGTGGGCGGCTAGGAGAGGATTTAGGAGTTTAATTTTTTTACAAATTAACCGAGTCCTAATCCAATTTGGACTCTAATTAATTGTTTAAATAATTAAATCCTAATCTAATTAGGATTCTAATTAATCATGATCAGTCCTAATCCAATTAGGACTCAAGTGAGCGACTTGATCAAGGTTCAAATTAAATTTTGAATCAAGTCCTAATCCAATTAGGACTCTAATTATTTATTTAATTAATTAAATCCTAATCCAATTAGGACTCTAATTAATTCAAATAAATCAGCCCATTTAATCCCACAAAAATAGGACTCTAATTAATTAATTAGCCCCTATTTTATCATGATTAATTAAACTCACATGAGGTATAGGCGCTAACCCTAGTCTAACTAGGGTTAAGCATGCGCCATCTCTTTTCTTCTCCTTAAGCCCATTAAGCCCAACTTTTCAATGGGCCCAGCCCAATGTCCATTATGCATGTTAACCAAGCCCATGGATCCAATCCAATTTAACCCTAGGTCAAATTGGGCTAACCATGGTTAATATGTCGTAAATGGAAGTTGGCTCCAACAAATCTTTTCCATCTCATCAGGCTCATTGGCGCTGATAAAATCTCTAGAATAGATCCGAGTTATCCAATAACTCGATCATAAGGCTTCCCAATCAATACGAGAACTCGAGTATCAAGGTGTGCGACCCTGTAGGTTCCTCTGACGTTGGCAGTGCTGACCCATGGTCACCACAAGCAGTGAGTGGCACCTAGCAGTGCATCGCTGCTACCCAAGTCATCGGAATGGATATCGACATCTACATCCCCATCATCGCAACCAGGTACAGATGCATTACAGTCTCTTTGCCGAACTGATATCTGATTGGCCAAGTGTGTCACCACTTGTTTCTATCCAATCTCATGGCTATGACTAAATCAGGTCTAACCTGGGTATGGCCATACACTTTCAGTCATAGAACCAAAGAGGAGCACCATGGATATCATGCTTCCCTTAGGAAAGGGCAAATCCTATGTCTGTGCATTAACCTTCTCATATGGGTCATGACATGCCCAATGACAACCGTTATTACCTCCCAACTACGGCAAGGTGTTAGGTTGTATCAAAGCATATCTCTAACCACATAGAATGGCCAATGACCTCAAGTCAAGGGATCAATGCATCTTCTATCACTTGTGAGGATAACTCGTGACACCAAGTCATTGCCTCACAGTGGGTCGGTTCAGTATATCTACCACTGATATACTCATATGCCTGCGTTAGCACCTCGTGCCTAACCAGCCCATATACTAGTCTTACAAGTACCATAGTTGTCTCATATCCACTAAGGTACATTGACTAGGGACAATAGTTTGAGCAAAGATCCAATCTGTCTCCAAGGACATTATCATATAAGTACATGTTCACAGATGTAAACAAATAATGATAACGACAATGCCAGTATGATATAAATATCAATGTCAAGTAGTACAAGTAACGGACCAGAATTAGGTCCTTAGGGCATATACACCAACACTTTTTGTATGCGCAGGATCTTGATGGAAGAGGAACACAAGCCACATGCAGATTTTCAAAGGAGACTTAACCCCTCTATGAAAGAAGTTGTGAAGAAGGAGGTTCTGAAATTACTTGATGCAGGTATTATCTATCCTATCTCTAACAGTAAATGGGTAACTCCTGTACATTGTGTTCCTAAGAAAAGAGGGGTGACTGTCATGAAAAACAAAGACAATGAATTGATTCCTATTAGAACAGTAACTAGTTGGCGCATATGCATAGATTATAGAAAATTGAATGCTGCTACTAGGAAAGACCACTTTCCTTTACCTTTTATTGATCAGATGGTTGAAAGGCTTGCAAACCATTCTCATTTTTGTTTCTTAGATAGATAGTCTGGGTTTTTCCAAATTCATATACATCTTGATGACCAAGATAAGACCACTTTTACTTGCCCGTATGGTACTTTTCAATATAGGAGAATCCCTTTTGGTTTATGTAATGCACTATTGTGTCCGCAAGTGCACGAATATCGATCCCACCGAGACCAACGTGCTAAGTACCAAATAGTTGTATTCTTACTAGCTAAGCAATCGATTATAATGCAAATTAATGATAGGAATAGTATAAAGATAAACAGAGAGAGAAACTGGGACTAGGGTTTCATCCGCTTTAATTTCTATGACTAGATATAAATAAAAGGTTGTCAGTCTAATTTCATTATGATAAAGATATAATTTACTTCATAAAAGGATTATCTCACTTTCGTGTAGACAATCATGTAGGGACCAATCCTCGCTTTCGCACAAGATCTATCCCAACGCTGAAAATAAGTAAATCATCAAAAAAATAACTCAAGGATCACTTTCGTGCATCCAAATTCTAAGTTGATTATCTCAAGGATCACTTTCGTGCATTCGAGTCTCAACACAGGTTCTACTTATGGTTTTCCAACGTTCTGATCCTTGCTTTCGCACAAGATCTTCCCGTTTGACAAAATAACTCAATCCTAGATTCTTTTTTATCAAACATGGAAATTATTATTCTAAAATCAGGAAATAAGAACTAACCTAATTTCTTACACTGAGTTCCTGTTATTCAATTTTAGGGTTTCAAGTTCTCAAGCAAGTCACTTTTCAGTCTATTGCGAAAACTCTAGAATCATGCATGATAATAAGAAAACTATGGAGAATCATAGAGCAATCTATCACATAAGTAAAATCATCATAATAAAACTATTTTGACGAAAATAAAAGTTATCTAGTCATAAGAAATCAAAGTGAATTACTCTCTCATGTCCCAAAATGTGATTAAGCTACCATGCAAGAGAAAATACAATCAACCATAGTATCAAAGTGTCAGAAATCAAAGAAGAAGGAGAAATAATGTTACAATAATGAAAATTACAGCCGTAATTTTGGTTGAAAACTCGCTGTGAATAGTGCCCGTGACTCTTCTTTCATTGATTTCTCCTCCAGTCGAGATCCTTTCACTTTGAAACTTCTATGATGTCCTCCCCTCCTCCAGGCGAAGCTTTAGTGTAAAATTCATGGCCTGAGGTGACCTCCACACCTCTCAGCGCATGGCCGAACCCTAGAGACGCCTCTGTTGATTGCTCCCTGAATTGTTCATAAAATTAGGGCTTTTGCTCTCTTTATCTTCTCCTCGTTGAGACAAGTTTGCCGCTTCTTTTGGATCTCAATTTGGAGGTCTGGATCTCCATAAATCGTCCGCGCAAGAATCGGGCCCGGAAAAATCGCGTGTCCAGGTAGTAATTAATTCTGTAAAAAGCATTACAGCAATGCCGTAATTTGGTTATGTGAATTCTAGGTCAAAATTACAGTACCCTAATATGCATTACGGCACTGCCATAATTTATGGGCAGAAAATTATGGTACCATAATTTTCATTACACCCGGGGGTGTAATTTTTCAAACTTGCTCCGATTTGCATGAAAATTGGTGGGCGGCTTTGTTTCGATATCTGGAATCTATTCATGTGCTCAAATCCTTCAAAATCCAACAAAATATAACACTTTTTACCTAAAAATCATGAAAAATAAGAAATGGTGTAGATTCCGCAATATTTGACAAATAAGGCTTAAAAATTAGCAAAAGATCATAAATATGACACAAAAAGATATATAAAATAGCATGAAATTTACTATAAATTTTGGTGTCATCAAACACATAAGGCGCAAACTTTGTTTGTTGATGACACCAAAATATATAGTATATTTTGTATCATTTTATATATCTTTTCATGCTAAATTGAAGATCTTTTATTTATTTTTATGCTAAATTTATCGAATATTGCAAAATCTACTTCTATTTTGGTTTTTCATGATTTTCATGAAAAAAGGCACTATTTTGAGGCATTTTCAAGCAAAATCGAATACATGGAAGAGTTACCATCATCAAGAAGATATCACCTGACAAATTTCACGTAAATCGGAGCAACTGACCAAAATATGAAGATTTTGTGTAAAATACGGCACTACCGTAATACTTAACATTGCCGTATTTTGGAGCGCATTCAGAACAAAGTTAATCGCTGAAATTACGGCACTACCGTAAACCATTTTACGGGCCGTATTTGCCAGAGATTTTGGACCAGAGAACTCGACTGAAATTATGACACCGCCGTAATATGTTTCACGGGCTGTAATTTTGACTCAAGGTTTACAGAACTAAAATACGGCACTGCCGTAAAATAAAAGACGGCCATATTTTCTACCTGGACGCGCGACATTTTCGGGCCCGATTCTTGCGTGGACCATATCTTTTGATCCAGATATACAAATTGAGATCCGAAAAATGCTGCAGACTCATCTTAAAGAGGAGAGGATAACTAAGTGAAAGCCCCAATTTTTATCTAGAATCAAGGGAGCATTCGACAGAGAGGCGTTTAGGGTTCGTCCTCGCGCCGAGAGATGTGGAGGCCACCTCAAGCTATGATTTTTACACAGAAGCTCCGCCTAGAGGAGACGGCGACACCCCAGAAGTTTTAGAGCAAAAGGATTTCAATTGGAGGAGGAATCAACGAAAGAAGGGCTCGGGCACTGTTCATAGCGAGTTTCCTTTGCAAAATACGGCTGTAATTTATATCACAGCCGTGGTGTATTTTCTTAAACCCTCTTCTTCATTGATTTCTGACACTTTGATACTATGGCTTGTTGTATTTCTTCTTCCATGCAAGCTTAAACATATTTGGCACATGGGGTGAAATCCCCTTTGATTTCTTAATGATTAGATAACTTTTTATCTTCGTCAGAATAGTTTTATGATGATAATTTTACTTATGTGAATAATTGCACTTTGATTCTCCATAGATTGATGTTATTATTCATGTTTTAGAGTTCTCACAATAAGGACCGATAGGTGACTTGCTTGAGAACTTGTAACCCTAGAATTGCATGTTAGGAACTTTCCGTAAGAAAGTAGGTTAGTTCTTAATTATTTGATTTTAGTGATCTTATTGCCATGATAGATAATTTGAATCTAGGATTGAGTTATTATGTCAAACGTGGAGATCTTGCACGAAAGTGAGGATCAGAACATTGGATAACCATAAGTAGAACTTATGTTGAGTCTCGGATGCACGAAAGTGATCATTGAGATTCTACTCGAGACAATCAACTTAGAATTCGGATGCACGAAAGTGATATTTGAGTTCTTTGATTGATGATTTACTTATCTTTAGCATTGGGATAGATCTAGCGCGAAAGTGAGGATTGATCCCTGCATGATTATCTGCACGAAAGTGAGATGATTCTTTTATGAAGTAAATTAAGTCTTTATCATGATAAGATTAGTCTGACGACCTTTTTTTTATGTCAAGTCATTGAAATTAAGGTGGATGAAACCCTAGTCCCAGTTTATCTCTCTATTTATCTTTACAATCTTTCTATTATTTACTTGCATCATTTTCGATATGCTTTGCTAGTAAGAAAATAATTATTTGGTACTTAACAATAAGGTCTCTATGGGTTCGATATCTATTTTATTACTTCGAGTATCCGTGCACTTGCGGACACTACAAGTTTAGGGACGACAAGTTTTTGGAGCCGTGTTAGGGAGTGACAAAAGTCCCTATACGCCAACACTTAGGTTTTGGCCGCGACACCTGAAATAAGTCTACCTACTTGTATTTATAAATGTGTCCTTTTGGATCACAATAAGTTTTTGGGGCCGTTGCCGAGGACCTTAGTTTTGTTAATATCAAAATAGTTGTTAGTGTTGCTAGACTAAGTTATATTTGTCTTAGATTTAACTTTGTTTTCTATTTTTGCAACTTTTGGATTTTCACAAGTTGTGAGAGAATTGTGATTTCTGAAATTTGTGAATTTGCTTGTGTTTATTATTTTCTGTTTTTTTCTATATTCTGAAAAAAAAATTGATTGATTGGTGTTGGATAATCTTTCTGTTCTTGATAGATTTGAAGATATGTCTCTTAATTACAACTCATGGGCAACTAAAAGAGGTGAGGTATACATGCCACAAAGAAGGTATGAAGATTCACAGTGCACTCTTGCAGATAAATTGAAATTACACTCTATTTTTTATATTATATGTAATATTTGTAAGTGTTCTGATCATTATGCTTCTGATTGTCAATTTTTAACTTCTCCAAATCATATTTATGAACCATACTTTGAGTATACAAAAAAATCTAGGTTAAATTCCATGCTTGAAAAATTCATGTCAAATCAAAACCAAATCATGATAAATTAAAGTGAGAAAATTGAGGATCTTAAGGGAATGATTAGTCAGCTTGCTTCTCAAGTAGAATCTTTAACTACTAATTCTGAAATTCTAGAGACCCAGTTAGCACAATAAGCTTGCTTATTTGATTTGATTTGGAAACTGAAAAACTTGATTTAGAAAATTCCCCCACTGATTATGATTGTTTTGAGATTGAGCCTTATGTGGATATTAATGCATCTCACTCTGATTTTGATAATTGTGAAATTGATTCCTTTGATAATTTATTTGTAGAAAAATTTGAGGAAATTAAAATTGAAAAACCCTCTTTTAATGAAAATGATTCTTTTGATAATATATTGTTTATGGTTAATTCTGATGAAGGATATGAGGGGATTGAGTTAGAAAAATCTTACTGTGATTTTGTTGATAATTTTGAAATCAATGAATTGTTTGATTATGAGCATGAGGAACTTGAAAATGATTTAAAAATTACAAACATTGTTGAATCTCAATCTGATGCTTTGCCCATGTCCACTGATTTATTTGAAAAATTATGCTTTCTTGAAGAATCTAATTTGAGACATAAAAACTATTTTGATGATCCAATACTTATATCTTTTAATCAAAGTCCTATGGCAATTGAAGATTTAAATTTGAAGAAAGGGCTTATGATTTTGCTCTCTGATAAATTTAGGAAGATCATTGAAATCCTTTATGTGAAATTGATAATCTTGATTTTGATTTCCGCATATTTAAGAAAGCCACATTGATTGTGATTTATATGAAATTCTGGATATTTGGATTAGTGGCTAAACTTTTTGGACAGTGGAAAAGAAAGAAGTTGCATGCTATTTACTTTGGAATTGATTCACCTGCTTCACCATGATATTTGATTTTTGATCAAGCTATAGACCTAAAATTAGCACTTCTTGGGAGGCAACCCAAGCATTATCACTTAGCTTAGTTTCTTTTATTTTAGTTTATTTTTAGAATTAATTTTTCTTTTCTTTTTGTAGGAAAAATTAAAATTTTGCGCAAAATACGGCACCGCCGTAATCTGTTTCACGGTGCCGTAATTTTGGCGATTTCTTACCCGACAGTTTTTCATCTTTTACGGTACTACCGTAATGCACTTTACGTTACCGTATTTTTGACCTGTAATTGAACAAAAAGTTTTATGGCTTTTACGGCACTACCGTAACATTTTTCACGTAATGTAATTTTGAGCCGTTTTTGACCTGAGAGTTCTTTGAAAAATACGGCACTGCCGTAAGGCATTTCACGCCCGTAATTTCAAAATTGCATTTTGTTTATTTGAGTAGGTGTTTTCTCGCTGCGATTTTAAGAAACTAGGTTGGGAAAAATTTTGATCTTTGGCACCATTACGAAGTACTCATCTTTGTCTATCATCTGGGTATTTTTTTCTGAATTATAAAGTCCATGGATCATTCTAAATAGTAACTTTTCGATTCTGATTAATTTCTGCAGTAGTTTTCTTTTGACTAATCTGATTAGCGTTTTTTTTTGCAAGTATTTGAGATGCTTTGATGAGTTGAAACCCTGATTTTTTGCATGGAATCTGAAGAACATGTGTCGTTCTATCTCGTGGATTAGTTGATTTCATGAAAATATTTTCTAATCATTCTAGGACACATGGCAACTTTTTGAATCTGATTAACTTTTGTGCAGTTTTTGCAATTTTGTAATCTGATTAGCCTTCTTTCTGTTGATACCCTAAATTCCTGAAAGATTTTAATCCTTTATTTTCTCATATGCCCGTAAAGAACAAGTTTCATTCTATTACATGGTTCTGTCCATTTTCTTTTTGGATGATTAAATCTTATGTTTGGGTATAGCTACTTTTCATAAAAAATTCACTAGCTGCACTATTTGCTTTCAACCTATTATTGCTTCTTTTGGCTCTAGATCCAGAAATCTTCAAAAGCAACTATCTTCCACCTCTAGCTACCACTGCATCTACCTCTGACATCACTGTTTCCAGCCGTTGACACTGGATTATACCATCAGCAGACTCTTACTTCTTCTACTGCCTCTATTTCCTTTTATTTGATTTATTTATGCAGCAGACTCTTCATTAGTGACTAATTTTTTTTTATCTATGCAGCATTATTTCTGGCACCCACCGGCCGACGATCTCACCTCCAGGACTGTAGTCTCTAGCCGGCCACTAGAGATTACTCACTCTACTATCGGCACCATCATTATTGCTAGCAGCTTTTCAGCAAGCCTCTGTTCACCCTTTGCTTCTCAGCTGCATCAGCTCTTTCCACCAGCACTCTCTTGGACTACCGATCATATCTCTGATTCTTCTTTGAGAAAATTATTTTTATCATTATTATTTTTAGAGACTATTTTTAGACTGAGCCTTATGTATTTAAAATTGTGTAGGTAAAATTTCAAAAGGCACATCTTTGGACGTAGCGGCATCTGCCCCGACACTATTTTTGGTCTTAGCCTTATGTATTTTTGGTCAGAGCTTGCTATATAGTCTTGTGAGTATTGTTTGCATTCTCTTGTATTCATGATTATTTCATATGGTTATATGGATGAATTCTGAATTTTATTTACTAATATTTCTTCGATATGGTTGTATGATGATATGATTGTTCATGATCCACTTTTTACTATCTTGTGGTGTGATTCAGTTTTTAAAAAAATTCTCATTGATAGATTTTTCCTTGATGATGAATAAACCTGTGTTCATGATTAGAAAGAAACCTATCATGTTGAATTTATTTCTCTAATACATATATGCTTTTGGAATTTTTCATTGGTTGATGCATGAAATTTTGGGTAGATGTGTTATTTGAGGAATAAGATCTAAAGGTGAAACTACTCCTTTAAATAAAATAAGCATATGAGTATGATTACTGAATTGATATCAATTGATCAACTTAGTAGATGTTTAGTCTATTTTGCTATTTGTTGGGAAGGAAGAATCCAAGATCCATAAAAATAGTGAGAGACTCCCCTACTTTGCACTATATAAAATTGATAGTGGTACCTAAGACATGGGTTGAAGTCTATATAAAAGATAATGAGAGTGAAAAATGATAAGACTCCTCTACTTGGCACTGTGTAAAATTGACAGTGATACCGAAGACAAGGGTTGAAGTCAAAATAAAAAGTATGTATCTAAGTGGGTACATGTCATCTTTGCAAAAATAATCAAATACGTAAAAAAGAAAAAAAAATTATGTGTGGAAAAAGATCTTGGAAACCTAATTCTTGTAAACAAAAGTATAATAGATTTCAACTGAAATTGGGTGAAGTATTGAGATTGAAAATTCTAATTATTATACGAGTTGCAAAGTTTTATTTGATTGAATTTGTGGATCTAGAGGGTTGAGTTCAAAGGATGATATATTTATTTGAAGTTTTGTGACATAATTGATGGAATTTTTCATTGATGATTGTATTTTAGAAATTTATTGAGCATGACAAGGTTATTTTTTAATCAATTTTTGATTTTTGCTTGAGAACAAGCAAAGTTTGAGTCTTATGTATTTTGATGACACCAAAATATATAGTATATTTTGTATCATTTTATATATCTTTTCATGCTAAATTGAAGATCTTTTGTTTATTTTTATGCTAAATTTATCGAATATTACAAAATCTATTTCTATTTTGGTTTTTCATTATTTTCAGGTAAAAAGGCACTATTTTGAGGTATTTTCAAGCAAAATCGAATACATGGAAGAGTTATCATCATCAAGAAATCACCTAACAAATTTTACGCAAATCAGAGCAACTGACCAAAATACGAAGATTTTGTGTAAAATATAGCACTACCGTAAAACTTAACACTACCGTATTTTGGAGCGCACTCAGAACAGAGTTAATTGCTGAAATTACGGCACTGCCATAAACCATTTTACGGGTTGTATTTGCCAAAGATTTTGGACCAGAGAACTCAACTGAAATTACGGCATCGCCGTAATATATTTCACGGGCCAAAATTTTGACTCAGGGTTTATAGAACTAAAATACGGCACTGCCGTAAAATAAAACACGTCTGTATTTTCTACCTGGACGCGCAACATTTTCGGGCCCGATTCTTGCGCGGACCATATCTTTTAATCCAGATGTCCAAATTGAGATCCGAAAGATGTTGCAGACTCGTCTTAAAGAGGATAAGACAAACGAAGTAAAAGCCCCAATTTTTATCCAGAATCGAGGGAGCAATCAATAGAGAGGCGTTTAGGGTTCATCCTCGCGCCGAGAGTCATGGAGGCCACCTCAAGTCGTAATGTTTACACAGAAGCTTCGTTTGGAGGAGAGGACAGCACCCCAAATGTTTCAGAGCAAAAGGAGTTCGATTGGAGGAGGAATAAATGAAAGAAGGGCTCGGGTACTGTTCATAGCGAGTTTCCTTTGCAAAATACGGCTGTAATTTATATCATAGCCGTGGTGTATTTTCTTAAACCATCTTCTTCATTGATTTCTGACACTTTGATACTATGGCTTGTTGTATTTCTTCTTCCATGCAAGCTTAAACATATTTGGCACATGGGGTGAAATCCCCTTTGATTTCTTAATGATTATATAATATTTGATCTTCGTCAGAATAGTTTTATGATGATAATTTTACTTATGTGAATAATTGCATTTTGATTCTCCATAGATTAATGTTATTATTCATGTTTTAGAGTTCTCGCAATAAGGACCGAAAGGTGACTTGCTTGAGAACTTGGAACCCTAGAATTGCATGTTAGGAACTTTCCGTAAGAAATTAGATTAGTTCTTAATTATTTGATTTTAGTGATCTTATTGCCATGATAGATAATTTGAATCTAGGATTGAGTTATTATGTCAAACATGGAGATCTTGCACGAAAGTGAGGATCGGAACGTTGGAGAACTATAAGTAGAACTTGTGTTGAGTCTCGGATGCACGAAAGTGATCCTTGAGATTCCACTCGAGACAATCAACTTAGAATTCGGATGCACGAAAGTGATCTTTGAGTTCTTTGATTGATGATTTACTTATCTTTAGCATTGGGATAGATCTTGTGCAAAAGCGAGGATTGATCTCTGCATGATTGTCTGCACGAAAGTGAGATGATCCCTTTATGAAGTAAATTAAGTCTTTATCATGATAAGATTAGTTAGATGACCTTTTATTTATGTCTAGTCATTGAAATTAAGGTGGATGAAACCCTAGTCTCAGTTTATCTCTTTGTTTATCTTTACACTCTTTCTATTATTTACTTGCATCATATTCGATTTGCTTAGCTAGTAAAAATATAATTATTTAGTACTTAACAATAAGGTCTCTGTGGGCTCGATATCTATTTTATTACTTCGAGTATCCATGCACTTGTGGACACTACAAGTTTAGGGACAACAAGTTTTTGGAGTCGTGTCAGGGAGTGACAAAAGCCCCTATACTCCAACACTTAGGTTTTGGCCACGACACCTGAAATAAGTCTACCTACTTGTATTTATAAGTGTGTCCTTTCGTATCATAACACTTGTCCTCAAGCAAATACATAGAATAAAAAACATTGCTATGGAAAATATGCCTTTTTATGAAAAGTAAATTTCTAAAATATAATCACTCATAAAATATTCCATCAACTTTTTGCACAAAATTTCAGATAAATACATCATCCTCTGAATTTAATCTTTAAGATTCACAACTTTGATCAAATAAAACTTCGCAACTCGTATAATAAAAAGAATCTCAATCTCATGAACTCACCCAAGTTTTAGGTTAATTCTGATGAGTAGTTTCTAGTGGCCTACTGGAGACTACAGTCATGGTGGCGAAGTCGTCGGCTGGTGAGTGGATAGAGATGACACTGCATAAAAAAAAATTAGACTCACTATATGAAGATTCTACTACATAAATAAAATCAATAGAATAAGAGGCAGCAAAAGAAATAAGAGGCTGCTGGTGGTAGCATCCAGTGTCGACGGCAGGAATTAGTGATGTCAGAGGCAGATGCATTGGTGGCTAGAGGTGGAAGACAGTTGCTCTTGAAGATTTCTGGATCTGAAGGCAAAAGAAGCAACAACATGTAGAAAAAAAACCGAGCAGCAACTAAATTTTTTTTTTAATAAGAAAAGTAGCCATACCCAAGAATAAAATTTATTGATCCAAAAAGAAAATGAACAGATCTACGTGATAGAATGAAACTTGTTCTTTCCAGATGTATGAAAATTAAAGGATCAAAATCTGTTAGGAATTTAGGGTATCAACAGAAAGAAGGCTACTCAGATTACAAAATGAAAAACTGCACAAAATTTAATCAGAATCAAAAAGTTACTATGTGTTATAAAATTGTCAGAAAATATTTTCATGAAAATAACTAATCCTCAAGATAGAATAAAACATGAACTTTATATTCCATGCAAAAAATTAGGGTTTCAAGTCATTAAAGCATCTTTAAAACATGCAGCAAAAACGCTAATCAGATTAGTCAAAAGAAAACTACTGCAGAAATTAATCAGAATCAAAAAATGCCATGTGTTTTAGGACGATTCATGGACTTTAAAATTCAGCAAAAATATCCAAATAATAGACAAGGATGAGTACTTCATGTTTGTGCCAAAGATCAAAAATTTTCTCAACCCAATTTCTTAAAATCACTACGAGAAAACACCTAATTAGATAAGCAGATTGCAGAAAAACATTACGGGCGTGAAATTCCTTATGGCAATGCCGTAATAAGCATTAAATTATCAGGTCAAAAATATGCAAGAAATATAGTACCATAAAAATCCTTACGGTACTGCCGTAAAAGCCATAAAACTTTCGAATCAAAAATCACTAAAAAATACGACACGTGAAGTCGAAAACGGTCAAAAATTACAGTACCGTAAAATTGATTATGGTAGTGCCATAAAAGACTAAAAACTCTCAGGATTAAAATGGATCAAGATTACGGCTGTGCCGTATTTTGTGCAAAATTTTATTTTCCCTACAAAACGAGAGGAAAAATTAATTCTAAAAATAAACTAAGATAAAAGAAACTAAGCTAAGTAAGAGTGCTTGGGTTGCCTCTCAAGAAGCGCTAATTTTTAGGTCATTAGCTTGACCAAAACTCAAATCTCATGGCGAAGCAAGTGAATCAGTACCAAAGTAAATAGCATGCAATTTTTTCTTTTTCCGCTATCCAATAAGTTTAGCCACTAATTCAAATATCAAAAATTTTAAATAAATCACAATTAGCATGGCTTTCTCAAATATGCGGAAATCAAAATCAATATTTTAAATTCCAATCAAAGGATATTTAATAATCTTCCTATATTTATCAAAAAGCAAAATCATAAGTCCTTTCTTCAAATTTAAATCTTCAATTGCCATAGGACTTTGATCAAAAGATAAAAGCATTGGATCATCAAAATAATCTTTCTTTCTCACATAAGATTCCTCAATGAAACATAATTTTTTAAATAAATCAAAAGAGTGAACATTAGATATGGGCAAAACATCATCATGGTGAGATTCATCAATGTTTTATTTTTCAAATCTTTTTCAAATTCCACTTGCACACAATCAAATAATTTATCAATTTCAAAATTATCAACAAAATCAGAATAAGATTTTTCTAAATTAGTCCATTCATATCCTTCATCAGAATTAACCACAAATAATATATCATCAAAAGAATCAATTTCATCAAAATTGGGTTTTTCAATTTCAATTTCCTAAAACTTTTCCACAAATAAATTATCAAAAGAATTAATTTCACAATTGTCAAAATTAGAGTGAGATTCATTAATGTCCACATAAGGCTCAATCTCAAAACAATCATAATCAGAGGGGGAATTTCTAAATCAATTTTCTTCAGTTTCTAAATCAAACTCAAATAAACACGCATGTTGTGCTATCTGGGTTTCTAACAATTCAGAATGAGCAGATATAGATTCTACATTAGAAGCAAGCTAACCAATTATCTCTTTAAGATCTTCAATTTCCCTACTTTGATTTGTCATTATCTTGTTTTGATTTGTCATGAATTTTTCAAGCATATAATTTAACCTAGATTCTTTAGTGTCCTCAAAGTATGGTTTAGAAACATGATTTAAGCAATCCTCATGAAAAGAAGTTTGATTTTCCCATCTAGAATCATAATGATCATCTTGACACCATGATAAATTAGAATTTTGAGGCATTAAAATTTGTCAATCAGAAGTATAATGATCAAAAGAAACACAAATATCATATCTAACAGTGTGCATACAAGAATTTAATCTATCTGCAAGACTACACAATGAATCATCTTCATACCTTTCTTGTGGCATGTATACCTCACCTCTTTCAGTTGCCTAGGAGTTGTAATTAAAAGACATATCTTCAAATCTATCAAGAACAGAAAGATTATCTAACACCAATCAATCAAATTATTTTTAAAAAAATATATAAAAAAATAGAAAATATAAAACACAAGCAAATTCATAAATTTTAGAAATCACAGTTCTGTCATAACTTGTGAAAATCCAAAACCTACAAAAACAGAAAACAAAGTTAAATCTAAAACAAATAAAACTTTGTCTGGCAATACTAACAACTATTTTGATATTAACAAAACTAAGGTCCCCGGCAACAGCGTTAAAAACTTGTTGTGTCCGTAAGTGCACAAATACTCAAAGTAATAAAAAATATCGATCCCATAGAGACCTACTTGATAAGTACCAAATAGTTGTATTCTTACTAGCTAAGCAATCGATTATAATGCAAATAAATGATAAGAAGAGTATAAAGATAAATAGAGAGAGAAACTGGGACTAGGGTTTCATCCGCTTTAATTTCTATGACTAGATATGAATAAAAGGTCGTCAGCCTAATTTCATTATGATAAAGATATAATTTACTTCATAAAAGGATTATCTCACTTTCGTGCAGACAATCATGCAGGGACCAATCCTCGCTTTCGCGAAAGATCTGTCCCAACGCTGAAAATAAATAAATCATCAAAAAAAAGAACTCAAGGATCACTTTCGTGCATCTAAGTCTCAACACAGGTTCTACTTATGGTTTTCCAATATTCCGATCTTTGCTTTCGCACAAGATCTTCCTGTTTGACAAAATAACTCAATCCTAGGTTCTTTTTATCAAACATGGCAATTATTATTCTAAAATCAGGGAATAAGAACTAACCTAATTTCTTACAGTGAGTTCCTATTATTCAATTTTAGGGTTCCTAGTTCTCAAGCAAGTCACTTTTCAGTCTATTGGAAAACTCTAGAATCATGCATGATAATAAGAAAACTATGGAGAATCATAGAGCAATCTATCACATAAGTAGAATCATCATAATAAAACTATTCTGACGAAAATAAAAGTTATCTAGTCATAAGAAATCAAAGTGAATTACTCTCCCATGTCCCAAAATATGATTAAGCTAGCATACAAGTGAAAATGCAATCAACCATAGTATCAAAGTGTCAGAAATCAAAGAAGAAAGAGAAATAACGTTACAACACAGCTGTAATGAAAATTACAGCCGTAATTTTGGTTGAAAACTCACCGTGAATAGTGCCCACGACCCTTCTTTCGCTCTGAAACTTCTGTGATGTCCTCCCTTCCTCCAGGCGAAGCTTCAGTGTAAAATTCACAGCCTGAGGTGACCTCCACGCCTCTCAGCGTGCAGCCGAACCCTAGAGACACTTCTATTGATTGCTCCCCAAATTGTTCATAAAAATTAGGGCTTTTGCTCTCTTTATCTTCTCCGCGTTGGGACGAGTCCGCCGCTTCTTTCGGATCTCAATTTGGAGGTCTGGTTCTCCAGAAATCGTCCGCGCAAGAATCGGGCCCGGAAAAATCGCGTGTCTAGGTAGTAATTACGGCCGTAAAAAGTATTACGGCAGTTTCGTAATTTGGTTCTATGAATTCTGGGTCAAAATTATGTACTCTAATATGCATTACGGCACTACCGTAATTTCTGGGCAGAAAATTAATGTAACATCCCTCAGAACACACCCCACACGCATACAAGTAAAATACGGGGCTAAAAAATTTTTTTTACTCTTCCATTAATACACAAGAAGAAAGCGGCATCGAAGG
>JANTFE010015133.1:49774-61009 GCA_027562315.1 Costus pulverulentus | reverse complement strand
AGACTCCTCTACTGGGCACTGTGCAAAATTGACAGTGGTACCTAAGACTTGAGTTGAAGTCTGTAAAAAAAAAGAGAGAAAAAGAAAATGACTCCTCTACTTGGCACTGTGCAAAATTGACAATGGTACCGAAGATAAGAGTTGAAGTCCCAATAAAAAGTGTGTATCTATGTGGGTACATGTCATGTATAAAGAATAAAAAAAAGAGAAAGATTTTGAGTAAAAAAAGATTTTGGATATCTTATTCCTGTAAACAAAAGTATGATAGATTTAAACTAAAAATTAGGTGAACTCATGAGAGTGAGATTCTATTTTTTATGCGAGTTGCAAAGTTTTATTTAATTAAGTTGTGGATCTTAAGGATTGAATTCAAAGGATGATATGTCTATTTAAAATTTTATGAAGCAATTGGTGAGAATTTTTCATTAGTAATTGTATTTTAGAAATTTATTGCTCATTGAGAATTTTTGATCAATTTTTCATTATGTATTTGATGACACCAAAATCTATAGTATATTTTGTACCATTTGATGAGTATTTTTGTGTCATATTCATACTACTTTGCTTATTTTTATGCCTTTTTTATCAATTATTGCGGAATCTTCATTCTTTTTTTATTTTTAATGAATTTCAGGCAAAAAGGCACTGTTGTTAGGCGTTTTCAAGCAGAATTAGATGCATGGATGAATTCCCACCATCAAGAGAAGATTACATATCAAATTTCACGAAGATCAGAGCTCAAACCAAAATTACGGAACTACCATAATCAAAATTACGGTACCGTGGTTTCACTGCACCTACAGAAAAACCATGATACTGCCGTAATTTTCGGGTGCTATCGTAATTTGGGATATTTTTTAACAGAGAATCTGATGGAAATTACGGCACTACCGTAACCAAAATCACGGGCCAAAATTCGAGTTGACTTTTCACCCGAGAGATATGAAGAAAATACGGCACTGCCGTAATGAATTTCACAGTGCCGCAATTCCGGATGATTTTTGAACCGAGAGTTTCTGCTGAAATTACGGCACTGTCGTAACCATTTCCACGGCCGTAATTCTGTTCCTGGACACGATTTTCATGGTCAACTTTGAAGTCCAATTTTTATATAATCGATTGCAAATGATCCAGGCCCTTAAATTCAAAGCCGTAAGAAGGAAAAAATGGAGCTTTTGACGAGGCGAGCACGGAGACACAAAAGCCCTAATTTTCATCCACCGTCGAGAGAGAAATCGTGTTTTTCACCATCGCCGGGATGTGTACAACGCATCTCCAGACATGAAATTTGAGGGGAAGCTGTGCATAGAGGAGGAGAAGATACTCCTGCAATTTCAGAGTGAAAGGATCTCAATCGGAGGAGAAATCAACCAAAGACTCATCGCCGACACTGTTCATCGCCGAGATTACGGCTGTAATTTCAATTACAGCCGTGTTGTAAAGTTTATTTCTCCTTTCTCTTCGATTTCTGATCATTAGATACTATGGAATATTGTAATCATTCTACCATGCTAGCTTAAACCTTTTATGGGACATGGGGGAGTAATTCCTTTTGATTTCTTAATGATTATATGAATTTTTCGTTACTTCGTCGAGCATAATTTTAGTATAATAATTCTACTTATGTGATGATTGCCTATAATTCTCCATAGTTTTCTTATTATCATGCATATTTTTAGAGTTTTCACAATATGAACTGAAAGGTGATTTGCTTGAGAACTTGGAACCCCAAAATTGAATATTAGGAACTCACCATAAGAAATTAGGTTAGTTCTTATTTCTTGATTTTAGAAGAATAATTGTCATGTTTGATAATTTGAATCTAGGATTGAGTTATTTTGTTAAACGTGAAGATCTTGTGCGAAAGTGAGGATCAGAACATTGGAGAACCATAAGTAGAACTTGTGTTGAGATTCGGATGCACGAAAGTGATCTTTGAGTTTCCACTTGAGATTATTAACTTAGAATTCAGATGCACAAAAGTGATCCTTGAGTTTTTTTGTTAATGATTCACTTTTATTTAACAATTGAATAGATCCTGCACAAAAGTGAGGATTGGTTCTTTTAGATTGTCTACGCGAAAGCGAGATGATTTCCTTATTAAGTGAATGATATCTTTATCATATTAAAGTTAAACTGACGAACATCTATTCACATCTAGTCATGGAAATTAAAGTGGATGAAACCCTAGTTTACTTGCATAATTTTGATTGCCTAGATAGTAAGAAACAATTATTTGGTACTTGACAAACGAGTTCTCTATTGTTCGATATCTTTCTTTATTACTTTGATTATCCATGCACTTGCGGATATAACAAAAGACAACACCCCAAGCAACAAAAACTTTATTCTCGGTAGGAATATAGAAGTAATATCCTTTAGTTTCCTTAGGATACCCCACAAACACGCATTTATCAGATCTAGGTTCTAGGTTGCTAGAATTCTGACATTTGACATAAGCCTCACATCCCCAGACTCTGATAAAGGAGATATTCGGTCATCTCCCACTCCATACCTCGTACGGAATCTTGGAGACACTTTTAGATGGAACATTATTCAGTATGAGAGAAGTTGTCTCAAGTGCAAGGGCCCAAAATGAGGGTGGTTGAGTTGTATGACTCATCATAGATCGAACCATGTCCAACAATGTTTGATTTCTCCTTTCAGACACACCATTCCATTGAGGTGTTCTAGGAGGAGTGAGTTGGGATAGAATCTCACACTCTCTAAGATAGTTAAAGAACTCACCGCTCAGGTACTCTCCACCATGATCTGATTGAAGAGTCTTAATAGATCTGCCAAGCTGGTTCTCTACTTCATGTCTGAACTCCTTAAATTTCTCGAAGGATTCTGACTTATGTCTCATCAAATAGACATAACCGTATCTACTGAAGTCATCAGTAAATGTGATGAAGTAGTTGTACACTCCTCTGGCTTGTTTACTGAATGGCCCACACACATCACTATGTATGAGATCCAACAAACCTCCTGCCCTTTCACCAATCTTGGTGAAGGGCGCTTTTGTCATCTTCCCTAATAAACAAGGCACACAAGTATCAAACTCCTCCAAGGAGGTTGAATCTAACAATCCATTTGCATGGAGTTGTTGAATGCAATTCTTGTTTATATGGGCTAATCGACAATGCCAAAGGTACGCACCAACTGAACCACTTAGTTTGATCCTTTTATGATTTATGTTACATATAGAGTTATCCAAGTCCAAGACATATAAGCCATTGCACAAGGTACCCTTCCTATAAAACACATTTGCAAATGAAAAAGAACAAGAGTCCTCTTTTATTTCAAATTTAAATCCTTTCCTGGCCAAGCAAGGAATAGATACAATGTTTTTGGTAAGGGAAGGTACATATAATAACAATGATCTAACTCTAATTGAAATCCAGAAGGCAAGGAGAGTGTCAAAAGTCCAACGGTAATAGCAGCCACCTGTGCTCCATTTCCAACTTGTAGGTCAATCTCTCAACACCGCATCGATCTACTTCTCTTGAGCCCATGCATATTTGTACAAATATGATCTCCGCACGCGGTATCCAATACCCATGACATAGAAGTAGAATGGTTGACTTCGGTAACATAAACACCTGAGCCAGAAGATGAAGCCTTGCTTCTCTTCTCCTCGTTCTGAAGTCGCACTATGTCAATCATGTGAGTCGGCATTCCACATGAATAGCACCTATTATTATTGACCTTTTCCATCTTGTCTTCATTGTCTTAGTTAAGCCTTTCGGCTCAACACATTGAATGTCTACTTTTGGAGGTTTGAGCTCAACAAATTCATCGAAGAGCTACCTTAGATTAGAAATAATCACAGAAGCACTCTTCCGATCATATTGCCCTCATAATTCAGGTGATATGTTGGTTAGCATCAAATTAGCAACCTCCAAAGTATCTATTGATGCTTATTAAAAGCATCCTTCTCAGCCGTTGAGGCCGAGCATGGAAGTGCCACAGGAATAGGCTGCTCAAGGACATGTAGCTTCCTCTCAAGCTTGAGGACCATCCTCAAGTTCCGATACTAGTCCATAAAGTTGGATCCAACCAACTTATCCCTTTCCAGGATAGATTGCAGTGACCATTGGCTATTGTTCTAGCCATTGATCTACAACAACCAAGAAAGCAGATTCGTACTACTTTGATCATTTAATCTGGACTTGCATTAAATAATCATGCCTCCCACTATTTTAATCGAATTAACAATCCACAAAGTCAATCGAGAAATTCGAGATGGGATCCTTGTTCCTCACACAGTCTCGCATCCCGCGGAGGGGGGATGTACTGCATGAGGTTATGCATGTATCTCAAGGTAGGCATGCCGACCAATTGCAACAAGGCAATTCCCTTTCTCAAGACAGTTCAGGCACTTCATGTCTAACGGAGGCTGGATACAGCATGAAGCCCTAACCTCTTGAGGTTGCTTCTAGAAACTTTCATCATATGGTCAAACCACATATGGAAGTTCTAGTCAAGTCTGACCTGACCATTATGCCTAGGGCCAACGATTTTCTTACGGTAGGCGCATCTAGAGTTTTAACCAGACTGGGGAAATCATTGTCACCACACGCCTCCTAAAGATAGATGGGTGTGTCCCACGGAGGTGGGAAACAGTGCATAGCACCATCGATCAATAGTTTGACGAGGGCTACGCGTCAGAAAGCGATAACGAGACTTGATATTATTTTGAGGGTTTTTGAGGTCTCATTTTCTTAGTTTTATCTTTTGTCTAACATTACAGACATGCAATCCTATAGTGATAACAAGACAATAAAACACATCCAGGCATGCTTTAGTAGATATCGAAAGCAGTAAACAAGTGATGTGGTCATAGCCTAATCAACACATTGAACCATCACATGCTAAAGGATGTTCAATGCTTGACCTAGGTGACAAGCCCCAACAAGACCTAACCTAGCCGCCACTAAGCTTTATCTTCAAGTGCGGCTCCAAGGTCCTCCACACCAAGGCATAGCACACAAACCCTAGGGTTCGGCCAAGACCTTGATGGCTTGTCCACGCATGATGCGCCATCATGCTTGTACCAAGAGGGATAGCTCACGAACCCTACACTTCGGCCAAGCCCTTACTTGCGCCACCAAGCAAAGTGTGCCATCATGGTTGATGCGCCAAGATGCAAGCTCCATGAAGGATGCGCCCCTAATCTTCTTTGTGCGTTTACAAAATAAAAAAAAAAAGGCGGCACGCGGGCCTCACATAAATACATCACAGGCATACAAGGGGCTTGATTATGACCACAATACGATGCATAATCATTTCATGCTTTTCTATATGCTCAAAAAACATAAAACTTCAGTTTTAGTTTCTCAAAAAATATGTCTTTCAACCTCAACATCCGTTCGTAAATCTAGGATTTTTCATTTCTCTCAGGAGTCTACAAGTGATGCATGCAAGCTCCAAGTACGCTTGTCATCTACCCTTGCAATCCTTAACCTGCCAAGATTAGTACAATCACCTTGCCCCATAATCATGACAAGTCCCACATAGTAGGTCTATCCTATATGTGGGGGGGGGGGGAAATTAATTCTCTCACAAATGGGTCTATCCCACCATGTGAAGAAAGAGAAAAACCAAAGACATCGAATAGATGTTAGGAACGAAAAAATTACAATTTTCCTTACTTAGAAAAATCCATGCACATATGCAAATTTTTCAAAAAGATATCAGATGGCTTGTGAGCATACAATCAAAGCATAAAACACCGTTCGAATTCACAAGTTGCCTCTGATACCACTCTTGGGAAACCCCAGGGATTTTAAAATTTTAAAGACATGCACAGTGGAAGCAATTCCCAAAAGAGGCCAGTCCCAAAAACCTAGAAGATCGAGTCTTGCAAAGAAATTGACACGGTGAGTAGGAGATGATACCTTGCAGTGAAGAAAAGGATGCGATGCAGGCGCCCAAATGTTCGCCCTCTACAGTCTCACACATAGCTGACGCTCGAGTTCTCATCTTCCACGCCCGGTGCTAGCCTCGGGAAGAAGATCCACGCCCTTTTGGGAATTCTCCTTAAACACTTGCGCCACCCTCATAGAGAATGCGACAAGTGGAGTAGAGATGATGGAATAATCTGCCAAGGTCCAACCTTGCAGTCGCCCAGATGAGAGGTCCCTAGGAGAAATTCTTCCAAAGAATGAACTAAGAGTGTAGGCGCCAAGTCCTTTCCCCCTCTTCTTTTATAGAAATCATGTGACCTTTGGTATTCCACAATTAATCTCTTAATTAATTGATCATTAATTATAGAATTAAATTCATAGTTAATTATAGAATTAAACTCTGAATTAAAGTCTCATAATGGCCCATAAAAACCTTGAATTAAAGTTTCATAATGGTCATTAATGATGTGACTCTTCAAATTCGAATTAAATTCAAAATTAAATTCATCATTAAACTGAGAATTAATTACAGAATTAAATAAAGAATTTAATTTTCAGAATTAAATACAATATTTAATGATGTAGGGGGCAAACACAGGACAAAGGTGCATGCAAACAACGCTTTTGTAAAAATAGTTTTTTTTGTATTTTTATAATAAAAACCGGAATTACTGCTAACGGAGTTGGAGAATATATTTTTGGTATTTTATAAATAGAGGAAATCGAAAACTAAGTTACTTAAACTACAAATTGAAAGAGACTTAATCTATGAATTGAAAATGCTAGTAGGAATACTCACAGTGCGACCCTTGAGAATAGAAGGATCGTGACGTCCCGGTCTTCAACGGTCCTACTCTGATGGAAGGAGTTGCATCATTACAAGCAAACACAGACAAACGAGATCCACACATACCACGGATTCATATTACAGATCAAGAACTAAGGGGGAGGTTAAGCCTCACAAATTCCCTTAACACTTTAACTAAAGGAGAGAGGGGGAAGGAAGAGGGGAAATGACTTGCGCCAAGGTGATCCTCCAAGCCTTGCGTTTCCCTACAACAAGCGCTTTGATTAGTGTAGAAACAAGCTCTAGAACTTATAGAAGGGAAAGGTGAAAGAACTTAGCCGATTTGAAGTCTTGGTGATGTTGATCTTCATGATAGCCGAAAAGTGAAGGAACCTTTAAAGATCTTTGTTGTTTGCCGAGATCAAAGGATGATGGGGCTTCCTTAGAGTCTCACCAAGGTGTGTAGATCCTTCAAGAGGGTTGAATGCGTTGAGGACTTGAGAAGAAGGGGAAGAAGGGAAAGGGCTCGGCCCTTTAGAGAAGAGGGGGAGATAGAAAACACTTAGGCGACACAAGCACCAATGCTAACACAAAGTTTTCATCTAGGCAACTACTCGACAATGAGAAGAGGGTTACAATTTATAGGCTCAATAAGCCATGGGCAAGGGTGACAATTCACCCTAGGCGCAATCACAAAGTTATGGAAGACATTAATGCTCAATTAAAACATTTCCTTTAGCAATTTTGAATTTCGAATTCTTTCTTTGATGGAGCTTCCTTGTGGCCGAATCCTCTTGAGCTCCTTCCTTGTTTGCTTGAATGGAATCATGGCTTGGTTCAATGAATCCTTTTGAATTTTTAATTCCTTCCTTCATAAGCTTGGGCGGCTAGAAGACTTCCTTGATTGACTTCCACAAATTGTGGATCTTGATTGATGGCGCATTGATGGCTTGACTCAAATGGCAAGAGGTGGGCTGGTCCTTTCTTACATTCGACTCCTCCTCAATGAATCCTTTTGAATTTTGAATTGCTTTCTTCATAAGCTTGGGCGGTTAGAAGGCTTCCATAGATGTTTCCATAAATTGGGGATCTAGATGAGGATCCCATGATTTGTGGATCTTGATTTGATCCTTGGTGTCTTTGGCGCAAATTGGGAAGTGTGGGCTGAATTCGATTTCTTCTCTCATGGTTGGCGCCTTGGCTTGTTTTGGAAGGGATGTTAACGTAATTGCAAGCAACTCCATCTTGAAGTCTTTGAGTTGAAGTAGTTGAAGTTCTCTCATTCCAAATTGGGAATTCCACTAGTTGAGTGACTTGGGCTGAGCTCCTTAGTGTCTCTTCGAGCTGACCCTATCCTGCCATGTTAGTTGCAAATGCAAATACGCTATCCGAGCATGCAATGCATAGCCTAAAGAGAACTTCATGGATACTAGAAGTAAAATTTATTCAACGAAAGCAAATGGCAAATATGGAAAGTGCAAATAAGGAAATATGCAAGTAAGGGAAAATGCAACAAAGTGGCCTAGGAGGGGGAGCCATTTTGAGAGGGCTTCCTCCTAGTCCTATGTGATTTATGAGGGGTAGGGGTTGGTCCTCCATCATTTAATTCACAATGATGTCTATTGGGCCCAGGCAACTTATTGTCATGGCCCATTAGGCTTAACGGCCCATTGGGCCTCAAGGCACATTAGGCCTCATGCCCCAACTGGGCTTCACACCCATTGGGCTAGGAGGCCCATTGGTCCATGCTTCATGCTATACTTCATTTGGCCCAATTGGCCCATTTGACCTATTGGGCTCATTTGGCCCATCTGGCCCAAAAATAAAGTTAGCTCCAATAAGTCCTTCCATCTCATCAGGCACAATGACGCTGATGAATTCTCCCAAAGATATTCGAGTTATCCAATAACTCGATCATTAGGTTGCTCGATCAATATGAGAACCCGAGTTTCAAGTTGTGGGACCCTGTAGGTTCCTCTGACGTTGACAGTGATGAACTCAGGTCATCACAAGCAGTGAGTGGCACCTAACAGTGCATCACTGCTACCCAAGTCTTCGGAATGGATATCAACATCGACATCCCCATCATCGCAATACGATACCAATGCATTACAGTCTCTTTGCCAAACTGATATCCGATTGGACCAAGTGTGTCACCACTTTGTTTTCACCCAATCTCACGGTCATGACTAAATCAAGCTTTCACTTGGGTATGGCCATACACTTCCAGTTATGCAACCATAGGAGGGCCCGTGGATATCAAGCTTCCCGCAGGAAAGGGCAAATCCTATGTCTATCTATTGATCTTCTAATATAGGTCGTGACATACCCAATGACAACCGTTATGACCTCCCTGCTACGGCGAGGTGTTAGGTTGAATCAAAGCATGTCTCTAACCATATAAAAGAGTCAATGACCTCAAGTCAAGGGATCAATGCATCTCCTGTCACTTGTGAGGTTAACCCATGACACCAACTTAGAGCCTCATAACGGGTCGGTCTAGTATATCCACCACTAATATACCCATATGTCTGCGTTAGCACCCCCTACTTAACCAACTCATATACCAGTCTCACATATACTAGAGCTGTCCCTTATCCACTCAAGTACTTGACTGGGGACACACCGTTTGAGCACATATGTAATCTGTCTCAAGGGACACTATTATCCATGTACATAATCGCAGATGCAAACATAGCATAATAACGACAATGCCAGAATGATATATTAAATATCAGTGTCAAGTAGTACAAGATAGACCAACAACGGATCTTAAGGGCATAAACACCAACACAGATGTACAAACCTGCATAACAACGACAATGCCAGGATAACTCATCTATCAACTAAATGTGATACACATATCCCAATGGACCATCCTGAGGTCCTAGGGCATAAACACTAACAATCTCCCACTTGCACTAGGACCTTGCATTGAGCAACCGCAACACGATGTCATAAGCACGACCTGCCACGCTCTAGCTGTTGGTGTTTATGCCCTGCAGACCAATGTTTGGACATGGTCGGGCATTGTTTGAATGTACTTTGATGGAATTGTTATTATTTATAGAGTCATGGTCGTTATTATGCAGACTTCTCTACCTGCGTTGATGTATTGAGTTGCATAAATAATGTCCCAGGAGTTTGGTTGGATCCATTCTCATAAGCTATCCCCAGTCAAGGTACCTTAGCAGATATGGGACAGCTTTGGTACATGTGAGACTGGTGTATAGGCTGGTTAGGTGCGAGGCACAGTAACACAGACGTACAGGTGCATTGGATGCACTGGAGTGATCCACCGTGAGGATTGACTTGTCTAGTCAACAAGTCAATCTCACATGCAAGAGGTTTGCATTGATCCTTAGACTTGAGGTATTCATGTCTAGATTTGATAATGGGTATGCTTTGATACAGTCTTACGTCTCTCCGTAATTGGGAGGCCAAAACGATTGTCATTGGGCATGTCATAAGTCATGTAGAGACATGGATGACCAATAGTAGAATTTGCCCCTTCCTTATTGGAAGCATGATATCCACTCGGGGGCGCCCCACCTTATTGGTGCATGACAGGAATGTGTGGCCACACTAGTTGAGTCATGACCAATGCATTAGATTGATGAACTTGAGACTAATCCAATGGCAGGATATCAGTTTAGGCAAAGGAATCTATAATGCATGGGAATCCTCGTTGTTTGGTTAGGAGTGTTGGTGTATATGCCCTATGACCTAGTTTTGGTCAACTTATGTACTACTTGACAATGATATTTATATGTCATTCTGGCATTGTCGTTATCATTGTCTGTCTACACCTGCGATTGTGTACTTACATGATAATGTCCCTGGAGACAGATTGGATCTGTGCTCAAATAATTATCCCCAGTCAATGTACCTTAGTGGATATGGGACAGCTATGGTACTTGTGAGACTGGTATGTGGGATGGTTAGGCATGGGATGCTAACGCAGACACATGGGTATATCATGGGAGGATATACTGGATAGACCCGCTATGAGGCTATGACTTGGTGTCATGAGTTATCCTCATAAGTGACAGGAGATGCATTGATCCCTTGACTTGAGGTCATTGATCATTCTATATGGTTAGAGACTTGCTTTGATACAACCTAACACCTCGCCGTAGTTGGGAGGTCATAAAGGTTGTCATTGAGCATGTCATGACCCATATAAGAAGGTCAATGGACAGACATAGGATTTGCCCCTTCCTTAGGGAAGTATGATATCCATGGAGCTCCTCTATGGTTCTATGACTGAAAGTGTATGGCCATACCCAGGTAAGAACCTGATTTAGTCATAGCCATGTGATTGGATGAAAACAAGTGGTGACACACTTGCCCAATCGGATATCAGTATGGCAAAGAGACTGTAATGCATCTGTACCTAGTTGCGATGATGGGGATGTCGATGTCGATATTCATTCCGATGACCTGGGTAGCAGCGATGCACTGCTAGGTGCCACTCACTGCTTGTGATGACCTTTGGTAACCACTGCCAGCGTCAGAGGAACCTACAGGGTCGCACAC
>JANTFE010015133.1:25650-49674 GCA_027562315.1 Costus pulverulentus | reverse complement strand
TGCATGGTGTCTTCATATTCTTCCATAGCCGCAAGCATCATCATTTCCTTGTCTTGGCGCAAGAACAAGAAGAGCTTGGCGGCATCATCTTCCTCCTCATCTCTTCTTAGCGCTTTCATCTTGGAGGTGGCGCAAGAGAAGTGAAGGAACCCTAAGGCTTGATTCTCTTCCCAAGGCTAGCACCAAGCGTGGAAGGGAGCAATGATCAAGGAGTCGACGCGTGGATACTTGTAGAGGGCGAGCACTTGATCGTCTTCGAACATGGCTTCAAGAACCAAGCAAGCAATAGAGGTATTATCCTTGTCACATCCTTGTGTTCTCCCTCGCATGGATCCTTGGGCAAAGGAATATGTTTCGGGCGTAATGCTTCCACTGCATCCTGGGACTGCAAAAATTTTAAATTACACCCGGTATTCCCTAACACCAGCTATGCCAGAGCATCGGTCTATGTGCCTATCATGATTGTATTAGTGTTCATATCTGTTATATCTTTAAGTACCTCTGTCCCCAAGACAAGGTATGGGCATCTGAGTGCGCTTGCGAAATTCAACAAAGAACTCCCACTGCTTCCCAAAAGCATTTGCATACTTTGCTTTCAAGTAGTTTGCTCTGATGCTCCCCAAGCTTCCCAATAGCTAGACTATCACTGGTCTGACTGGAACAAGCTGCCAAGTGAATACGCTGAGCTTTTCCTGTCATTAATGACCAAGAATCACCCCTTAGTTCTACATAGAACCTAAGTGTGTTATTCACTCCTTATCCAGTGTCATGCACCTGGATTGGACCTAGTATCCATTGGCTATGCCCTCGGCACAAACCACATCTAGTCTACACCATCATCTATGTATGTTATCTGACTTAGTACTTAAAGTTTCTTGGACTTATCCAAAAACTCTAACACCTACCCCATAGGTGATGTCCACTAAGTCATTCATCACAAGACATCTCCCAATCATCTCTTCACCAAGTGAAGGATCGGGATATCATCTCTGATAATTTGTATGTCCCCAACATACAAGACCAGAGATGTCATCAAGCTCCCACTACACTCAGGCACCATAGGATAAAGATTCTCTGCATTGAGTTAGGAGTTGCCCATAAGTTAAAACCAGACGAATCAATTCAACCTGTACAGCTTGAGTGTTCTAAGCCTCAGGTTATCCACAACCTATATAACTGGCTCAAATTCCATCTTTGACCATGTCAAATGGCTGACCATGGACTACATCCATGTCAAAATTCCTCCCACTAGCCTTTTTCAAGAGAAAAACTTTCCTAGGAAATTTAGCACTTTGAGCAGTAACCAAGTTGCTCTCTTGTGGGATCATGGAAGTAGTATTCCCAAAGGATACCACATACACATATGCATCAAATATTGAACATCCATTAGTGTTCATGAAAAACTATTCATTTTTGCACAACCTTTACAAGGAGTTACATGACTTAACTTGTATCGAATCATGCCAAGCACGACTTGATTCCTCTATTTACACACTCATCCTTTAAAAAGGAGTTCTACAAGGAGTGAGCTATGAGGAATCTCATACTCATCAGGTTAATCATAAACTATGGCTCAACTGCTTTCCAACAAGTCAGAAAGCTCATTATGTATCTATTAAGCTAGTTTCCTTTTTACATTCATATCTATGAGATATGTCTGTAAAGGACTAGTACCCTATCTTTGTCTTACTTATTAGACCTATCCATACACACTAAAGTGTATGAGGTGCAACAAGCCTCCTGATCTTCCACTTCTAAATAAGTGAAGAGCATCGCTATTGTTGACCTTAAACAAGGCTCGTGCGAGCCTAGCTCTCGAAAGAGGTAGATTCAACTCATTCTCCTGAAAAGAGATTGAATCCACAAATCCATTTGCATGGAGATAGTGAATGAGGTTCTTATTTCACAAGGCCCAAACAATAGTGCCAAAGATAGGTACAGGACCACTTAATTTAATCCATATATTATGTTACTCATTGAACTTCATATACAGTTAGAACATGAAGATATTGAAGTTCTAACAAAGTCTTGACCCTAGAGAGAGTGAGGTCTCCTACAGCTATGGCAGCAATTGATGCTCCAACTAGTAGGTCAGTCTCTCTACGTCAGCATTACAATATTTCTATTGAGCACCAAGACACTTTTGTAAGGTCTCTCTACGTCAGAGAGAGTGAGGTCTCTCTACGTCAAAGAGAGTGAGGTCTCTCTACGTCAGCATCAAGTGAACCACCACATATGAAAATTCTAGTCAAGTCTGACCTGACCGTTATACCTAGGGAAAAATGATTTCTTTACGGAAGGTGAGTTTAGAGTTTTAACCAGACTGGGAAATGATTGTCACCTCACGCCTCCTGAAGATAAATAAGTGTGTCCCACGGGGGTGGGAAACAATGCACAACACTATCGATCGACAATTTGACAAGGGCTACGCGTCAGAAGGAAAAAACGGGACTTGAAATAATTTAGCAAGGATTTTTGTGGTCTCAGTACGACAAGATTTTATCTTATTTCTACCAATACAGACATGCAATCCTATGGTGGAATAAAACCAAAAGAATTAAAGGCATGCTGGAACAGAAATAGTAAATATGATGTGATCAAAGCCCATAACTTAGGTAACAAGCCCCTAAACCTAGTCCTAGCCACCTAGCACTACCAAGAGCTATGAGCCATGGGCCCAAAGCCAACAAGTCATTGGCTCATCCCTGAGTGCCCTAAGGGCTCTGCTCCAAGGCCCAAAGGTGCGCCACCTAGGTCTTCAGCTCCATGGGTCAGCTCGCAACCCTAAAGGCACCATCCAAGAAAACCCTAGATCCTCTTTAGGTACGGCCAGCCCGAGTCTTCTCCATGAGCTAGCTCGTGAACCCTAGGCTCCTCCTAGGATTCGACCAACTTAGATCTCCACAAAGAAGCTTGCTCACAAATTCTAGGCTCCTCCTAGGATTCGGCCAAACATCCATATGCCATCTCTATGCTAGGTTTTTCACATCAATGCTTGATACACCACATCCCTTGCAAGGTGTGCCACCTATAAGGTGTGCCCCTTAGCTTGGATGTGTCATCATGCAAGTGTAGGTGCTGTTCTTCTCAATCTCAGCCCTCGAATGCAAGAAGCACCCCTAAGAGACTTCTCATTCACAACTAAGAGAGAAAACAGCCCCTTACCAAGGTTAGGTGTGCTAACCATCATGATCAGCCCATGAACCCTTAGATGCACCATTAGGCAGCCCTAGTAAGCATCATGGTTCGGCTAGTCAAGTTGATCACCCCTTAGGATTCTCAACCTTCACCATCAGCACATGAACCCAAGAAGCGTCCAAAGGACCTTCAAGTTCTTAGCTAATGATGGAAGATCAGCCCCTCTTCATGCTCAGAGCGCCAATCCCCTTCCTCAACCCATGAACCTTAATATGCGCCACCTAGGAGACCTAGGATGCACCATGGTTCGGTTAAGGAATAAGATCAGCCCCCTTAGGTTGCTTTTCCTTCATCATCAGCCCTTGAACCCATGCATGCGCCACTAGGAAACCTAGAAGCCATGTGGATTCGGTTGAGGATGAAGGTCAGCCCCCTTGCTTGACTAGGTTGCACCATCACCTTATCCAACCATCATTCCTTAAGTAAACCATCTAGGTAACCCTAGAAGCCACTCAAGGTTAGGTCAAAGAAGGAGATGCGCCACCTTAGGAAGTGAGTTGCACCAACCCTAACCCTAGCCGCCAACCCCCCATTAGATGCGCCTCTAGGTAACCCTAAAAACCACCCTAGGGTTTGACTAGGTCAAGGGTCGCGCCACCCTGAGAGATGCCAAAGTAGAGAGAAGAAAATGTCACGATATGTCATCAAAGCCTTTCGATTCAATTTACAATGTAGAATTGAAATACATAATTGAAAGTCAGCACACAGGCCTCACATTGATACATCACAGGCATGGCAATAGAGCTTGACTTTGATCACAACATAAATTCACAAACAGAACTACTCATGCGATTCTACATGATATGAAAAATCAACAAATAATCACCTAATTTTTCATAAAACCCTTTCAATTAATTTTCAGCGACTCTATATCATCCTTCTATATTGTCTCGCCCCTCTCAGGAGTCTACAAAGGGTAGCCGCCCTTTGCAATCCTTACCCCATAGAGATTAGGACAATCACCTAGTCCATGCCCCGATAATCTCCTATGTGTCTTGCACCATGGGTCTATCCCATAAGCACAAGGAGGAGTAAATTCTTCCACATAGGGTCTATCCCAGATGTGAAGAAAACGAAACTAAAAGACGATCAAGAGTCAAAAATTAAAAGAAATTAATTTTCAACATAAAATTTATGGCATAAAATTTTCAAAAATAATTTTCATGACATGGGGTAGGTGCATGTAGAAAAGACACCTTCGGGCCTCGTAAGATCCCTCTGATACCACTGTTGGGAATCCCTGGACCTCAAAAAAACTTTAAACACAGTAGAAGTGGTGGTAGGAAACAGAATTCCAGAAACACCAGGATCCCCTACGAGAGATAACCGAATGATGTGAAGAGCAGTACCTTATCAAATAATTCTAGGAGCTGCCGATGATGAAGATGCGCAAGTGCCCGTCCAATGCAATCGCGCACACATGAACTCCTCGAGATCTCTCCAACCTCCACGCGTGGTGCTAGCCACGGGAGGTGAGATCCACGTCTCTTGATCTTCTCAACTTGCGCCAATGCCAAGGAAAAGAGGGAGAGTTAGCGACAAGGATTGGGTAGCACTACCACTTGTCCCAACCCTTGATGCAGAAAAACCTTTTATTGATGTCACCCCAAAAACCCTCATGCCAAGCAGCAGAAGGGAGGCGACAATAAGAGACAAGAGAAGAGTCTGGTGCAAAAATCTCCCAGGTGGGCATCTCTATTTATAATAGCAGAGCCAGAAACATTTTGGAGATTTTTTCCATGTGGGACAATACAGGCGCCTATTCACAATTAACCAGATCAACGTCATTGATTCGAATCCTCGCAGACGCTATTAATTGTAAATTGCGCCCAAGCCTTCTTATTAGCCAAGAGAAAAATTCTCTTGTCAATTAATAATTTTATTTTATTCATGTGACTAAAGTGCCAAGTCCAAACTTGCACCAAGACCCCTGTTTAACTCAATTTGACAACTCAAGTCAACAGAGGTCAAACGTGGTCCACTAGAGTCAACTAGTAGTCAAATATGAACTAAAATAAAATATCATCTCCTTTGTAAAAGTCTCAATGCATCAATTCCCCAAAAAGATCTGAATCACACAACGATTCGATCAGAGGCTAAACGATCAGTATGAGAACTCGAGTGTTTAGGTGTGCGACCCTGTAGGTTCTTCAGACATTGGCAGTGATGCCTAAAGCATCACAAGCAATGAGTGGCACCTAGCAGTACATCATTGCTACCCAAGTCATCAGAACTGTGTCATCATTGAGATCCCCTAAAATTGCAACAAAGGACAAGTGCAGCTCTGTCCTTTTGCCAACTGATATCCAGATTGGGCAAGTGTGTCACAATTGTTAATTCCAATATTATGGCATGACTAAATCATGTTCTCACCTGGGTATGGTCATATACTTTCAGTCATCCATATAGGGGCACCATGGACAATCAAGCTTCGCCACAAGGAAGGGGGCAAATCCTCTATTGGCACATTGAATCCCTCATACAGTTTATGACATACCCAATGACAACCGTTATGACTTCCCTTTTGTGGCAAAGTGTTGGGTTGCATCAAAGTACATCAATCACTATATAGAGATACCAATGCCCGTAAGTCTAGGACAAGCGCAACTCTATCACTGTGATATTCATCTCATGACACCGAGATGAATTCTCACAGCAGGTCAATCTAGTATATCTCCCTTGATATACCCATATGCCTACGTTAGCAACCTGCGCTCAACCAGTGCATATACCAGTCTCAAGTGAATCATAGCTGTCTCATATCCACTATGATTCTCAACTAGGGATAAACACAGACACTAGATAAAAACTATCTCTTAGGGACATTGTATATCCAAATGTACATATGTGCAGATGTACAAACCTGCATAACAATGACAATGCCAAGATAACTCATCTATCAACTAGATGTGATACACATATCCCAATGGACCATCCTAAGGTCCTAGGGCATGAACACTAACATAAGCTATGTCTGGTCTAGTACATAACATCGTATACAAGATCGAAGCTACTACCGAAGCATAGGGTACTCAACTCATGTCCTCATGTCATCCCTCTCAGCCTATGTGGTGGGACACATGCTCTTGGAGAGAATAAGGCCAAGCCTCATTGGAAGGTATCCTTTCTTGGATTGCTCCAAGTTGAAGCTCTCTAGGACCTTATCAATTTAAGTACTCTGACTAAAGGGCCAGGAGCTTGGAGCTTTTTGGATCTATCACAGTTGATCCTCATGCCTAGGATATAGGCGACCTGCCCTAAATCTTTCATCTCAAAACACTTCCCTAACCACGTCTTCATAGCTTGAAGACTAGGGATGTCATTTCCGATGAGTAGTATGTCATCAACATACAAGACCAAAAATGTCACCAAGCTCCTACTGAATTTTCTATGCACACATGTATCATCTTCACTTTTACTACCCCATCAAATTGAAAATTTCAATTTTGAGATGCTTGCTTTAATCCATAAATAGATCTTTTTAGCCAGCAGACCATATTGGCATCTATAAGATGGATGAAGCCATCAGGTTGTGTCATATACACAACCTCTGTCAGCTTCCCATCAAGGAATGTTGTCTTTACATCCATCTGTCATATCTCATAATCGTGATATGCGGCTATAGCAAGCAGGATTCTAATGGATGTAAACATAGCAACTGGCGAGAAGGTTTCATTATAGTCCACCCTGTGGACCTGTCTGAATCCTTTAGCCACAAGTCTACCCTTATAGGTAACAACATTGTCATCCATGTCAGTTTTCCTCTTGAAGACCCATTTACACCCTATAGGTTTTACCACATCTTGTAGCTCAACCAAATCCCATACTTAGTTAGCTGACATGGAATCCATCTCAGATCTCATGGCCTCAAGCCATCTCTCGGAGTCCGGTCCAGCGACCGCCTCATCATAGGTCCTGGGTTCATCCTCAATGATGAAGATCCCATCGTGTGAGGTCGGCAGCGACCCATACCTCTCAGGTGCACGAGGAATCCTCCCAGACCTATGTGGGACCTGTGTCTGAGCCTTTAGTTGCCCAACAACTGGTGCAGGTGGCTCAGGTTCCATCTCATTTGCTATGTCTTGTGGTTGACCTTGGACCTCATCCAAGTCAAACCTTCTCCCATTGGTGTCTTTCAAGAGAAAATCTTTCTCAAGAAATAGAGCAGTTCGAGCAACAAAAATTTTATTCCCGGTGGAATTAAATAAGTAGTATCCTTTGGTTTCCCTAGGATACCCCACAAACACACACTTATCAGACCTAGGTTCTAGCTTACTAGAATCTTGACATTTGATATAAGCCTCACATCCCAAGATCTGCATAAATACTAGCATTGAGCGTCTCCCATTCCATAACTCATGTGGGGTCTTAGGAACACTCTTTGATTGAACATTATTCAGTGTCTTGATCACTATAAGTAATGCAAAACCCCAGAAATATGGAGGTAGAGTTGTGTGACTCATCATGCACCGGACCATGTCTAGCAAAGTCTGATTCCGCCTCTCAGACACTCCATTCCACTGGGGTGTCCCTGGAGGTGTGAGTTGTGAGATAATCCCACACTCCCTGAGATAGTCAGCAAACTCCTAGCTCAAGTACTCTCCGCCTCGATCAGGCTGAAGAGCCTTAATGGATCGTCCAAGTTGATTTTCCGCTTTAGTCTTGAACTCTTTAAATTCCTCCAAGGATTCAAACTTATGTCTCATCAAATAGACATAACCATATCTACTAAAGTTATCAGTACATGTGATGAAGTAGACATACCCACCTCTAGCTTGTTTGTTGAATGGCCCACATATATCACTCTGTATGAGATCCAATAAACCTATTGCCCTCTCACCTTGCTTGGTGAATGGCGGCTTTGTCATTTTGTCCAACAAACAAGGTTTACATGCGTCAAATTCCTCAAAGGAATCTGAATCTAGGAATCCATTTGCATGGAGTTTTTTGATGCGATTCTTGTTGATGTGCCCTAAACGACAATACCAAAGATAAGTATTGTTGAAACCACTTAACTTGATCCTTTTAGCATTTACATTGCACATAAAACTTTGCATGTCCAAGACATACAGCCCATTGCATAGTGTACCGGATCCATATAACAAGTTTGCCAATGAAAAAGAACATTTGTTCTCTTTTATTGCGAAACAGAATCCTTTCCTCGCCAGGGCAGGAATGGCTATAATATTCTTGGTGATCGACGGTGCATAGTAGCAATGTTCTAGTTCTAGTTGAAGTCCTAACGGCAGCGAGAGAGTATAGTCTCATATAATTACAGCAGCAACCTGTGTGTCCTAAAGATAGATGGGTGTGTCCATTAGGTTGGAAACAATGCACAGCACCATCGATCGATAGTTTGACGAGGGCTATGTGTCAGAAGGCTATTTCAGACTTGGTATTATTTTTGAGGGTTTTTGAGGTGTGATTCTCTTAGTTTTATCATTTGTCAAACATTACAAGCATGCAATCCTATAGTGATAACAAAATGATAAAACACATCCAGGCATGCTTTAGCAGATACGGAAAGTAGTAAACAAGAGATGTGGTCATATGAGCCATCACATGCCAAAGGATGTTCGACCTAGGTGACAAGCCCCAACAAGACCTAACCTAGCCGCCACTAAGCTTTATATTCAAATGAGCCTCCAAGGTCCTCCACAACAAGGCATAGCACACAAAACTTAGCGTTCGACCAAGACCTTGATGGCTCCTCCATGCATGATGCGCCATCATGCTTGTGCCAAGAGGGATAGCTCATGAACCCTACGTTTCGGCCAAGCCCGTACTTGTGCCACCAATCAAGATGCGCCATCATGGTAGATTGTTGCACAGAATCTGCAAGCGCACGGCTTACCGATGTAGTACTTAAGATATCGTTTCCACAGGGATGGACTGTCAAGTACCAAATCTTCCAATCTTTGATAGCTAAGCGATTGAAAATCTCAGTTGGTGATACAAACTAAGCTAAAAGTGTAATAAAATAGAGGTCCTACTGATATAAGAGAAACCAGGAAATCGGGGTTCATGACGTTAATCAACTTATAAGCGTAATGAAAAGTATATTGTTTTGATAATCTTTAGAAAACCAAGGACATGTCCCCTTGGGCCGTACCCCTCTCGGGTGCACAGCTCAGCTACTTACTCTCCTACTCTCGCGGTGGACTAGCTCCACGATCTACTTAGTTAGTCTCCTGCTCTCACGGTGGACTAAGCATAAGTAGATCATGTTGAAATAGGACATGAAGATTCCCCAAGTGGTCTCTACAACTCTCATTGATTTCAATTCCCCGAGTAATAGAGCACACAGGATTGATCAATGAGGATCCGTTGATTGCAATTCATCTCTCAGTTGTTACCACAATCAACTAAAGTGAAAACTGATGTGGCCAAGAAACGATAAACACGAATGAAACGAACCACAATCAAATGGCCTCGAAAGATACATCCAAAAGCAATTCTTAACATTAAGACTTATAAATCAAAAAGGCGAGCTATGCCCAAATCCCGATTGAGGTTTTTACGCTAATACATACATGGTTACAACCGCAACAAGCCTTCCAATTAAAAATAAGGAAACAAAATAAGGTAAAGATGGGAAAAGAATCAAGACAAACTCCTTTCTCTCCTCCTCAAAGAATCCTTCTTCTCCTTGGAATTACTTGTGTTATTGCGACCAAGCCTTGGTTCTCAAGCGTAATCCTCCTCTCTTCCCCTAGAGCCCCGACTGGGCACTCCACCCCGGGCCTCTGGGCGCCTTCCGGACCCCCCCCCCCTTTGAAGAGAACTCATCTCTCTTATATATAGACTTCAAGGTGTCTCTTCAAGGTGTCTCTCATTGATGGCGTGTTATCCTCATTCATGAATGTCTCATTAATGGCATGTGTTCTCTTGATGGCGTGTGTCTTGATAGCTGGTAATAAATGTTGAATGCGGGTAAACTCTAACTCTTGTCTGAAGCTAAATTTCTTGTCATGAATCTGGATTCACTCGGGTATGTGATCGTGCATCCGTATAGTTCTAGAAACAAGTGATTTTTCCTATATTTAACAAATATGACAAAGTAGTGAAGCTTCTGAAGAAATTTAGTGAATTAAGCTGGAAAGAGATGTAAAATCATGAAAATATGTCTCAATTCACTAGGAAACATTAGTAAAAAAGACTACTTAAATACGAGACATCAAAATCTCCCAGACTTAGATCAATGCTTTTCCTCAGGCATATAAAGATAAAAGTGGTAGTCAGAAAAAGGTGAAATCAGGTCAAGCTTGTAAAATATTATATCCTAGGGAGATATCATTATGAACAAACCTCAGCAAGTCAGAGGATTCAATGTAATCATATATCTTCAAGAATAAAGGCATGAAGATCCAAAAACCGAAGTTAGATAAGGCTTACCTTCATGAGTTGCAATAATCTTCTGTGTGAAGTATACACTCTGTTCAAACCTGATTCAACCAAAGATGCAAGTTGGAAAAAAAAACCACTGCACTCTTTATTTTTGTGTTATTTTCATCCTCTTTTTTCTTATTTGACTTCAACTCATGTCTTCGGTACCACTGCCAATTTTACGCAGTGCCAAGTAGAGGAGTCTTATTATTTTTTTGTAGACTTCAACTCATGTCTTCGGTACCACTACCAATTTTACACAGAGTCAAGTAGAGGAGTCTGTTTTTTTTTGTATTTTGAGGAGATTATAAACATAAACAAGTGCATTGATTATTTCCAACAAGTAGTAAGGAGAATCAAGCCGATAGAGCTATATACTTCTATAGAAAGATCATAAGCATGCTTTGAAAGCAAAAACCCTAATAAAAAATCGGATCTATCACTCCACAACCTTTTTTCCATCAAAAGATAATCATATGAATTACCTGACTTCGAACTAAGATTCAGAGCATAATAATATCCCAAGGAGTTAATATAAAACATCAAGCTATCATGATTTTCATTTGAAATCAAAATAATATCATCAAGATAATATCACCACTTATCTTCATCATATCATCAGAGTGCAGCATATGAAATGTATCATCAAAGCACAAAGCATAAGTACTGAGTTATTGCATAAGCACAAAGGATAAGTTTTGAAAATCAACCTGACCCATAATCTCTTAGACATAGATTATGCATAGTCCCTATGCATAGCATGTAAAGAACTCAAAATTTGGAGAGATGGGTAGCAATAATCACAAGATCAGTTAGAGTTATCATCGTTGCTCGTCTCAGCACGTTCCTTTTGAGAGTCGTCCACATCGTCGTGTGAATTTAGCAAGATATCCAGAGCAGTTGTAGTAGCTGGTGGCATTTGTGGACTTGAACAGAATTATGCATGAGGAAGACAAAGATAGAGCGCTACCTCAGAATAGCATCGGATGGAGGCAAAATAGCTGAAGAAGCAGGCCGACAAAAAGAAGCAGTAGGTGTGTGCATGGTAGATTATCGAGCTCTGATCTTTCATTTGATGGTCATAGCAGATGTAGCAGTTGAATAGTTGAAATCAAAGAGGCTAGCAGCACGATGAAACTACAACCTTTGTTGAACTTAGAGCAGCAGGAAGATGGGTATTCGGCGCCAGATAGCAGTAGTAGTATTCTTCGGTAATAGCGGCAGAGTTAGAAGTGCTAATAGCAGTTTTTTTTTATGATGAAAAGCAGATCCGTAATTCTAATTTCAACCTGAAAAAAATAAATAACACACATCAAAATAACTAAAAGAAATAAAGTACTTGGGTTGCCTCCCAAGAAGCGCTAATTTAGGGTCATTAGCTTGACCACAGTGTATTGCAGAGTTGTATAAAGCAGTACCAAAGAATGCATACCTTAAATTGTCAGACAGTGATATTAGGTATGGGTTTCTTTCAATAATTACCTGGGGTGCTTTCTCATATAGGTTTTCAAACTTTTACCATTCTCGAATCGATTCGTTCAGTAGAGTGAAGGACTTTCACAAGAGTTTGAGTATTTTCATTGACATCTCATCCTTCTCAGCTTGACTAGAATGTCGTCCAAAATTTCCACCGGTTTTCACACACAATAATCAGCAAGTTGTAATAAGATGATTATCTCTTCTTAGAAGCTTCTGACTTTTTTTTTAAAAAAAAATTGGTTATGAATATTTCAAGAAGTCTATGCAAAAACAGAGTTATGCTAACTAAAGTAAAACAAAGTTACTAAGAAAAGACATGAAAGCATGATAAAGCCTAGTCTATCAATTCATAGAATATTTTGATATTAACAAAATACCATCCCTGGCAATGACGCCAAAAACTTGTTGCACCGAATCCGCAAGCGCACGGCTTACCGATGTAGTACTTAAGATATCGTTTCCACAGGGATGGATTGTCAAGTACCAAATCTTCCAATCTTTGATAGCTAAGAGATTGAAAATTTCGGTTGGTGATACAAACTAAGCTAAAAATGTAATAAAATAGAGGTCCTACTGATATAAGAGAAATTGGGAAATTGGGGTTCATGACGTTAATCAACTTATAAGCATAATGAAAAGTATTTTGTTTTGATGATATGTATAATACCAAGGACATGTCCCCTTGGGCCGTACCCCTCTCGGGTGCATAACTCAGCTACTTAGTTAGTCTCCTACTCTTGCGGTGGACTAAGCATAAGTAGATCATGTTGAAATAGGACACGAAGATTCCCCAAGTGGTCTCTACAACTCTCGTTGATTTCAATTCCTTGAGTAATAGAGCACACAGGATTGATCAAGGAGGATCCGTTGATTGCAATTCACCTCTCAGTTGTTACCACAATCAACTAAAGTGAAAACCGATCTGGCCAAGAAACGATAAACACGAATGAAACGAACCACGATCAAATTGCCTCGAAAGATACATCCAAAAGCAATTCTTAACATTAAGACTTTGTTGGGAAACCCCATGGATTTTAAATTTTTACAAACAAGCACAGCGGAAGCAATCCCCGAAACAGGCCAGTCCCAAAAACCCAGAAGATCGAGTCTTGCGAGGGAATCGACACGGTGAGTAGGAGATGATACCTTGAAGCGAAGAAGAAGGATGCGATGCAGGCACTCAAATGTTCGCCCTCTGTAGTCTCGTGACACCTTGTATTTTAGTAGTGATTTTTACTATTATTCCATGATGAATTTAGGCCTATTTGAATGTTTTTACACTCTTTTGAGGCTTATTCTATTAAAATCTTCAGAATCTTCACTTTTCATCTGTCTTATTGAATTTCAAGTAAAATCACCCAATTTTGAGGTCTTTTTGAAGAATCTAACAGCATGGGGTGATTCATTATGAGAAGACAAAGTTGCCCATAAAATTTGGGCTCAATCGGAGCCCTTTCTGGACTTCACGGCTAGGTGAACCCCAAGGGGTTCACCCGTGATCTCGCCGAAGGATGAAATTCAGCGTGCGCGTCACTGCCTGGTGAAACCGGCAGGGTTCACCGATGATGTCAAAGGTTTCTGAAATCTGCCACACACTTCACTGGTAGGTGAACCCCATGGGGTTCACCCGTGATATCGTCTGAAGATACCTGCATAGAAATATGCTGAGGATTTCACTAGGTGAACCCCACGGGGTTCACCTATGATTATTCCGCAACAAAAGAGCACCGTGCACTTCACCACCTGGTGAACCTGGCGGGGTTCACCCGTGAAGTTGACGGATTAGCCCGACACCTATTCAGTATTTTGGCGATTTTGAATCTGATTCAAGTCCAAATTTAGCAAGTGAGGACTTTTTGGAAAGCTTACTCGAAGGCGAACAAATAGAGTATAAAAGCCCCAAATTTTGTGACCTAATAATCGAGTAATTGGGAGACAAAGTGGCTAGGGCGAAAGAACACGGTGATTCAGCGACTTCGAGCGCATTTCTGAAGATTCGATCATCGGAACCTTGCAATCTTGGGTTATTTCATTCGGTTTATATTCTCCTCCCTCCTAGAAACCTTTTCCTGTGATTTTCTTATTTTTAAAGAGAGGATTTTGAGCGCTTTGACGATGGTTGTAGCGTAAACTTGTTTTCAGGGCTTGATTGAAGCCCTCTGACGATTTCTGTTTGCAATTCATGTATTAACTCTGTTATTCGGATCATATTTTAAGCATATTTCACTTGATGCATTTATTTCTTGATTTATACTCTGGCCAAGTATTATCATGTCATAGTTGTTATGGTTCATAATGAGTGTAGGACAGTAACGACCGAACCTCTCTGTGAATCTTGTGAAGGCTTGACACGAAAGTGCTTGTTCTTTGCTCGAGGGTTCATAATCTACCACAGAACTCATTGGATTTGGCAAAAGTGGTCCACCACGAAAGTAGGAGACGTTCTAGGTAAATACCCGGTTGTACACTCGAAAGAGGGCACCTTGTACCATAGGGTAGATTCCTTATGCATATCTTTAAATCCTTGTAACCGGTTTTTATTTATTAGCGCAATTAAAATCATCAGAGTGGTGGAAACCTTTGCCCCGATATTCTCTCTCAGATATTTTCCCTACCATTTACGTTTGATTTCTTGTTTACGATTCTGCTTAGTTTTAGTTTCCTTTAGTTCCAAAAACCACAACTTGATCAGCTTGGATTCCAAAAATTAGATTTTCTAGTACTCACCTTCTTCCTTGTGGGAGACGATATCTTTTATATTTCTACGACATTTCTGTGCACTTGCGGATAGTGTCAGGTTTTTGGCGCCGTTGCCGGGGAACAACGGTTGATATTAGTATACTTCTAAGGATTGGGAGACTAAGCTTTAGTTAGTTTTTCTTTTCTTTCTTTATTCTACTTCATATTGCTTTTTGCTTGTTTCGACTACTTTGAACTTCATAATTGGATCTGACAAATTTTTATGCAAAGAAGTTTCAGGACAGGACCATTATTCGAAATCGATCTTGAGATAGAACGGACCTTCAGACAAAGAAGGAAGCTTAATCAAATTCAACAAAAGGAAAGTCAAGAACAGATGGAACACCTTCACATCGACATGGAAAACTAACCAGCACCTCAACCCGTGAACAACAACCATGCCAGAACACTGCGAGAATACGCCGCACCTTTTACACATGGGTTTCAATCAGGAATAGTCAGGCCTAGTGTCGAGGCCAACAATTTCGAAATTAAACCTGCATTACTTTCCATGATACAACAGAATCAATTCGGTGGTTCTCCTCTGGAGGACCCCAATATGCACTTGTTTATATTTTTGGAATATTGCGATATGTTAAAGATTAATGGATCTACTTCTGATGCTATTAGGTTACGCTTGTTCCCATTCTCTCTACAGGACAGAGCAAGGGCATGGCCCCATATGATCCCCCCAGCTTCAAAATGGACATGGGATGAATTATCTCAAGCTTTCCTCTCAAAGTATTTCCCTCCTTCAAAGACAATCCAACTCAGAAACCAAATAACGAGCTTCATGCAGAAGGATGGGGAGTCTTTGTACGAAGCCTGGGAAAGATTTCAAGAGCTTCAAAGACTGTGTCCTCATCATGGGATCGAGACTTGGGTTCTAGTACACACGTTCTACATGGGATTGCAATACAATACTAGACTCACAGTCGATGCAGCTGCTGGAGGATCGGGACTGATGAGCAAAATACCTGAAGATGCTATAAGCCTCCTGGAGGACATAGCACTGAACTACCATCAATGGAATCCAGAGCAAGGTACACTTTCAAGAAAAGCAGGTAAATTCGATCTTGATTCATTAACTGCCCTCGTTGCGAAGGTAGATAATCTAACTCAGAAATTTGATTCATGGTCTGTTAATTCTTTGGACACTAATTCATTATCTTGTGAGTTGTGTGGCGTCGCAGGACATGTAGGTGCTGAGTGCCGAGTGCCGAGTGGGAGATGGGTAGATAGTCCAAGGTCAGCCTGAACATCTGAATGTAGTTGAAAATATGAACTCCATGAACAACCCTTATTCCAACTATTACAACCCTGGCTGGCGCAACCACCTGAACTTTTCCTATCGTACCACTCAGCCGATTCAACCAGGGCAAGTGCCACCACAAGTTCAACCACAACAAGGGAACTTCAGGCCTCCACAACAAGAAAATTACAGGCAGCCGCCTGGGTTCCAACAGAGAAATTATAATCCTCCCCCTCAACAAGCGAATTACAATCCTCCTCCAAGACCGGCCGAAGACTCTCCACTGAGCAAGCAGATAGAAGGGCTCACCGATATGATGAAACTGATGATGACGAGGATGGACTCCTTGGAAATGCATAATAAAATGTTGGAGAGCCAGCTTGCGCAGCAGGCTAGCTCATCCTCTAGAGCGCCAGGGAAGCTTCCATCACAGCCAGAAGTTAACCCGAGGGAGAAGTGCAATGCAATCTCCACTTGGAGCGGCAGACCGATGAAACAAGGGATGAAGTGACACCAAACCCTGAGGAGCAACACGAAGATTCAACACCGGTGGAACTAAAACGAACAGAGGAAGAGCGACCCTATGTTGGACCGCCAGCCTACAAGCCGCAGATACCTTTCCCTCAGAGGCTTGTCAAAGCCAAATTGGACAAGCAATTCAGTAAGTTTCTGGAAATTTTGAAAAAATTATATATTAACATTCCCTTTGTTGATGCCCTTTCGCAGATGCCAACATACGCAAAATTCCTGAAGGATATTCTCTCAAATAAAAGGAAGCTAGAGAACCAAGGCACTGTGGCCCTTACTGAAGAGTGTAGTGCGATTTTGCAAAATAAGCTTCCACAAAAACTCAAGGACCCTGGCAGCTTTTCCATACCGTGCCAGATAGGAGAGATGATCTTCCAGAGAGCACTGTGCGATTTAGGGGCGAGTGTCAGTATCATGCCGTTGTCTTTGTGTAAAAAGCTGGATTTGGGTGACTTGAAGTCCACAAATATTTCTCTGCAGCTAGCCGACAGATCAGTTAGGAGTCCCGTGGGCATTTTAGAGGATGTACCCATTAAAGTTGGGGATTATTTTGTTCCTGCCGACTTTGTCGTGTTATACATTGATGAGGATGACAGACTTCCTATTATCTTAGGAAGGCCTTTTATTGCCACAGCTGGAGTTGTCATCGATGTTAAAAATGGGAAACTGGATTTAAACATCGGTGGCAATGTTATTCAATTTGACCTGTCTGATTCTCTTAAAAAACCTTCTTTTGCAGGTGCATGTTACAGCGTGGATTTAGCCGAGTGCATTGGAAATTCTGTAGAGAATAGACATCGCCTCAAGCGCCGATTTGAGGGTGGACTTGCTAAACAAAGGGGAGTTCTCGACCCCTTTGATCCTCCCTGATTTGATTTTCTGACAACTTCTATGGTCGAGCTATTGACCTAAAACTAGCGCTCTTGGGAGGCAACCCAAGTTTTTCTTATTGCTTTCGTTTGCTTTCTGCTGCATTAGTCGTAGTTAGCTTCTTTTTACTTTACCATCGTTGGAAACCCTTCTCTCTTGTTTATCTAATTTGTTATAGGAGATCTTGATGTTGGAGTACTCTAATAGAGCTTTATTTTTGAGATGCAGTTGCGCTATGTGAACAGGAGGATTTTTACCAAAGCTCGGTGCTCTTCATGGCCAGGTGAACCCGGCAGGGTTCACCCGTGAAGTACACTTTACACCTTGCCAAGCAGCTATTCGAAGGTATTTTTGTAAAAACGGAGCAGAACCAATAATTGCAAGACGTGCATATTAACTCTGGATTTTCTGTGACCTAACTTGCTCTTCATGGCTAGGTGAACCCGGCTGGGTTCACCCGTTTTCCTATTGGAGCATTGCCCGTGTTTGCTCTAGTCCACGGCTAGGGTTAGCGACTCCACGCCGCCGCCGCCCTCAACCACTCCGGATCTCAGCTCGCCCGACGATCTCATGCCCTGAAACTTTAAGGGACCTCCCTTCTTCAAGACCTGCATCTCTAGTGAGATCCACGTAGACTCTTTCCGTTTCTCGCCTTTAGCACTTTGGTTTTTCCTATCCGCCGAACTTTTTGTTTCCGCCTCCTCGATCGGTTGCTATTTTTGTACTCGGGCGAAATCTTCTCTAGTAGTTTTCTGGTCTTCTCCATCATTTTCGACATTCAAACATAATGGCACCAAGGTGTAAGGTGCTTGCCTTCTGTCGCCGTGATCCGCAACCTGTGTATGAATCTTCTACTGACGACGATGACTTTGTCCCTCACGGATCGTCTCAGCCACCGCAAACCACTCCTGTTAGTCAGCCGGCGCAGCCTTCTTCTTCCAAAAATCCGTCATGCTCGACTACTCGGCAGCTCCAAGCCTATACGTCTCCGCCGAACGAGTTCGGCATTATCTTCAGAAATGCAGAGCACCAACAAAATTTTGAGCAACTCCTCCATCGCCAGATGATCAACACTCGTTACTTGGACAGGAACACTCTCATCATTCTAGGGCTCCTGGATGATGTTGAATTGATGTACTCCAATATTGGATGGGAGCAATTCCTCCGGCTCGCCTCGCCTATGTACATCAGAGTTACTTTGGAGTTCCTCAGCTCTTTGGACGTGAAAGTTGCTGCGACAGTAGATAAAGAACCAGGCCGCATCTCTTTCCAGATGGGGAACATCGAGCATAGTTTATCTCTTTCTGATGTCCGCCACATTTACGGTTTCCCGGAACCTTGCACGCGCAATGTCCCGGTAGAGTTCAACGAACAAGCTTTCTGGGCATCAATTACGAATGAACACTTCTACTCAGCCAGAGTTGCATGAGCATCCAGCATCTGCAACCCAACCATTAGATACGTCCATCATGTGCTCGCCCATACCATCTTCGGTCGTGGGGAAAGCGATGGCATGGTACGTCAGTCTGAGTTATTTTATTTATGTTGTATGCTGCATTCTTTCAGGGTCAATTCAGGATGCTATTTAGCAAAATAGTTCAGCCGTATCGGAGGCCTTATCACATCGCTTGTTATCGCTCTAGCGGTCATCCCCTACGGTACACCCGAGGCTCATGGAAACAACCGGCTCGAGATTGAGTCATGCGTTTCCATGAAACTTATCGTCCGTCGAGGTGATTCTTATTGTATGACATTCAAGGACAACCAATTCTGTTTACCACTACCTAATACAGCACGCACCACTGTGCGCGTTCGAGAGAACTGGCGGATCAAGCCAACTAAAGATCCTCAGCCCGACCCTGTTGACACTGCACCACCAGCCCCTGGCTCATTTTTCTTTGGTGGAGGCTCTTCCTCAGATTCCATGATGCGTGTTCTTTAGGAGATGAGAGAGGAACAACTTCAGTAGCGCGAGCTCATCGATCAGATGGATACCTCCATCTCTTTTATACGTCAGGAGCAAGCTTCCCGATGGGAAGCTAATGAGGCTGGGATGCAGCAGCAGCACAAAATGTTGGGATCAATTTGGGAAAAACTTTCTACTATGGATGCCAGGTTTGCCTTGCTCAACAAAGAAAACATAAGGAACATTCCGGTCTCTTCAGATGAGGAAGAAGCACCTGGTTACACTTCATGCGGTAAGGGCAAGAGCTCCCAAGCTTCCGGCTCTCACTCGCGCAGGAGGCACTAGCTCCATCTTGACCCGACATTGCCACCCTCTCCTCTCACGTATACGACATTGCATAGAGGACTATGCAACATTTTAGAGCGGGTGAGCTGTCTTTACTTCAGCTTCTTTTTGGTAGTTGGGTTGTAGTTGCCGTGACTTTCTGATTCTTTTTATGGATTTGTTATGCTACATTATGATGGATATTCTGAAATTGGCATTGTATCGTATATGCCACTATTCGTAGGCCTGGTCCACATCTTCAGGCCCCACACTCTGCAGTGTATGAGATATATTTGAACCTCTTGCTTTTCACTTTAGTGTTATGTTATGTATGTTAAATGATGTGTGGATCTATGCGTTTTTCAAGATGTTTTGAAATTATACTGCAATATCTTGTGATGAAAAATTCATTATTGACTTGTCATGATAGTCTTGTCCGATGATAGTTTTGCAAAATTCTTAAAGTTAAATGCATGATTGGTGAGAATTTATCAAGACATGTTGAATGTAGTACTTGTTAGAAATTTACTCAATAGTCATGTCCATACATCCTATGAACTAGAAATTCTCTAAGTGGATTGATTTTAGGTTATTCATTTAGTGGGTCAAACGTTTTCATGATTCTTCAATTGATTTTGGTTTGCAATTTACATTTGATACATATCAGGATACATATTCTCTTTTCAAACTTTGAATTCTGTTCTATTATTGGGGAGACACTGCATTTGTTAAAGGAAAGGATATGTTGACTTCTTAAATATATTCACAAAAAAAAAATCACACTTCGATCCCTCTACTTGGCACTGCAAAAAATTGGGAGTGGTACCGAAGGACGTGAGTTGAAATCTAAGAAATGTGAATTGAAATGAAAAGACTCCTCTACTTGGCATTGCGAAAAATTGGCAATGGTACCTAAGGACATGACTTGAAGTCTAATGCAATGATCAGTGTTTTGTATCTTGAATTAAACATTTAAGTTAACCCCAACATTATGAATTGGAAGGATAGGGATGGAATGAGTATTGTGTATGCTTGATTGAATCCTATGTTTACTGCTTTCTGAATTGGTTGATATCTAGAAACTGTGGGACCAAACTGATGAATGCCTGAGACATTCCTTTTAGTTAATTTCTTCTGATTAGATTTAGGATTGCTAAAAAGTATTCTTCTGAACTTGGGTGCGAACTTCAACACAGAAGATTATTCTTATGCCAAGCATGTATTTCAACTTATTTTATTGCTTGAGGACAAGCAAAGATTTAAGTCGAGGAGTATTTGACACCTTGCATTTTAGTAGTGATATTTACTATTATTACATGATGAATTTAGGCCTATTTGAATGTTTTTACACTCCTTTAAGACTTATTCTATTAAAATCTACAGAATCTTCACTTTTCGTCTGTCTTATTGAATTTCAGGTAAAATTACCCAATTTTGAGGTCTTTTTGAAGAATCTAAAAGCATGGGGTGATTCCTTCTGAGAAGACGAAGCTGCCCGTAAAATTTGGGCTCAATCGGAGCCCATTCTGGACTTCACGGCTAGGTGACCCCACGGGGTTCACCCGTGATCTCGCCGAAGGACGAAATTCAGCGCGCGCATCACTGCCTGGTGAACTCGGCGGGGTTCACCGATGATGTCAAAGGTTTCTGAAATCTGCCGCATGATAGCCCGAAAGGGAACACTACAAGTCTGGCATGCGTGTACCTTAGACTAATCCTTGGTAACGACACCAAAAACTTATTGATAGGCTTCCGCAAGTGCACAGAACTATCGAAGTAATAAAGAAAAGTATCGAATCCACAGGGACCTTATTGTTAATTACCAAATAATCATTTTCTCGCTAGCTAAGTAAACCGAATTTGACAGAAGTAACTATGTAGAGAATATGCTAAAGAGATAATCAGAGAGATAAACATGGGACTAGGGTTTCATCCTCCTTGATTCTAATGATAAGATATAAATAAAAAGGGTCGTCAATCAAATCTTGTTATGATAAAGACCTAATTTACTTGATAAAGGTATTGTCTCACTTTCGTGCAGACAATCATGCAGATAACTGATCCTCACTTTCGTGCAAGATCTATTTTCAATACTAAAGGTAAGTAAATCATCAATCAAAGATTACAGGGATCACTTTCGTGCATCCGGATTCTAAGTTGATAATCTCTAGTGGAGTCTCAAGGCTTACTTTCGTGCATTCAGATTCTACACTAGTTTTACTCATGGAACTCCAACGTTCCGATCCTCACTTTCGTGCAAGATCTCCACGTTTGACAAATAGACTAGATCTATAGATACATGTTATAATCATGGCAATAATTCTACTAGAACAGATCAAATAGGATCTACCTAAAGAAGGGTTCCTAACATGCAATTCTAGGGTTCTAAGCTCTCAAGCAAACCACCTTTCAGTCTCATTGCAAAAACTCTAAGAACATAATTAATAACATGCAATTATAGAGAATCTAAGCACAATTTATCACAAGAGTAAAATTATCACAACAAAGATTATCATGATGAAAGAAAAGAGTTATCTAATCATTAAAAATCAAAGGGATTAAACCCTATGTCCCAAAACAGTATTAAGCTTGCATGGAGAAGAAAATACAATAATCCATAAATTCAGAAGATTAAAAATCAACTAGAAAAGAGGTTTTAGAAAATACAGCACGGCTGTGAAATATATTTCAAAGCCGTATTTTGCAAGCAGAACTCGATGAACAGTGCTATCACCACCGATTTCGTTGATTACTCCTCCAATTAAACTCCTTTTCCTCTACAACTTCTGGGCTGTTGTCTTCTCTTCCAGGCGAAGCTTCTGCGTGAAAATCAAGGCCTGAGGTGCCCTCTACGCCGCTCGGCGCGAGAACAAACCCTAGCCGCCTCTCTGGTGATTTCTCCCTGGATACGTGATACAAGTTCCCTTTTTCACTTCATACGCCATCTCCTCTTAAAGACAAAGCCGCAACAACTTTCAGATCTAAATTTGGAGCTTTGGATCAAAAGTTATGGCCTTCGCAATTTTCGGGTCGAAAAACTCGCGTTTTGACTAGAAATTACGACCGTGTAATATGTTACGGCGGTGCCGTAAAATCGGTTGAAGCTTCAGATCTGATGTTGTCTGGGAATTATGGCACTATAATATGGTTTATGGCCAGTGCCGTAAAATCACCTGAACTCTCTGTTCGTAAACGATTGGAAAATACGGCCCGTGAAATCCCTGACGGTAGTGCCATAAAATCGGGTGAAGTTTCTATTCTAAAGCGCTCCGAAATATGGTACCGTAATATTGTTTACGGCCGGTGCCGTAAAATCTGAAGATCTTTCTGTTTGCAAACTCCTCAAAATACGGCAGTGCTTGGATTTTACGGTAATGTCCAAAATTACGGTACCGTAAAATGTATTACGGCACTGCCATAATTTGCAGACTTGCTCCGTTTTACGTGAAATTTCTTGGGTGATCTCCTCTTGATGATGGGAACTCTTCTATGTGTTTGATTTTACTTGAAAACTACTTGAAATAGTGCCTTTTTATCTAAAAATCATGAAAAACCAAAACAGAAGTAGACTTTGCAATATTCGATGAATTTAGCATGAAAACAAGTAAAAGATCCTCAATTTTAACATGAAAAGATAACAAAAATGATGCAAAATATACTATATATTTTGGTGTCATCAAACACATAAGGCTCAAACTTTGCTTGTCCTCAAGCAAAAATCAAAACTTGATTAAAAGAATAACCTTTTCATGATCAATAAATTTCTAAAATACAACCTATCAATGAAAAATTCCACCAATTGATTTACAAAACTTCAAGTAAACATATCATCCTTAGAACTCAACCCTCTAGATCCACAACTCAATCAAATAAAACTTTGCAACTTGTATAATAAAAAATCTCAGTCTCGAGATTTCACCTTTGTTCTAGTTTAAATCGATCATACCTTTGTTTACAGGAATTAAGTCTCCAAGATCTTTTTCAACACATAACCTTTCTTTTCTTGCTCTTTCTCTCTCTTTTTAGTTTTTGAACAGATGGCATGTACCCACATAGATACACACTTTTTATTTTTGATTTCAACTCTTATCTTCCGTACCATTGTCAATTTTACACAGTGCCAAGTAGAGGAGTCTTATTCTTTTTCACTATCAAATTTTTTATAGACTTCAACCCATCTCTTAGGTACCACTGTCAATTTTACACAGTGCCAAGTACGGGAGTCTCTCACTATTTTTTTTTATGGATCATGGATTCTTCCTTCCCAACAAATAGTAAAATAGACCAAACATTAACTAGGCTAATCAATTGACATCGATTAAAAATTACACTCATATGCTCA
>JANTFE010015133.1:0-14305 GCA_027562315.1 Costus pulverulentus | reverse complement strand
CAACCTGAATAACAACCATTGCCTTTATAAACTTAAGAGTTTATACAATGATACTATTACAATCCCAAGGCCTCAAACATTAGCCTTAAGGGCATACCCCAACACAGAAGAGTGCTGGTGGAACAGATGCTAGCTGAGAAACTTATGGCCTTCGCAAATTGGAACAGATAAGAGGAAACGGAATGAACAGTGCTGTCACCACCGATGAACAGAGGCTCACATATGGCCTTCGAAATTTTCGGGCCGAAAAACTCGTGTTTTGACTAGAAATTACGGCCGTGTAATATGTTACGGCAGTGCCGTAAAATCGGTTGAAGGTTCTGATCTGATGTCGTCTGGGAGTTACGGCACTGTAATATGGTTTATGGCCAGTGCCGTAAAATCGGCTGAACTCTCTGTTCGTAAACGAGTGGAAAATACGGCCCGTGAAATCCCTTACGGTAGTGCCGTAAAATCGGGTGAAGTTTCTGTTCTAAAACGCTCTGAAATACGGTACCGTAATATTGTTTACGGCCGGTGCCATAAAATTCGAAGATCTTTCTATTTGGAAACTCCTCAAAATACGGCAGTGCTCGGATTTTACGGTACTGTCCGAAATTACGGTACCGTAAAATGTATTATGGCACTGCCGTAATTTGCAGACTTGCTCCGTTTTGCGTGAAATTTCTTAGGTGATCTCCTCTTGATTATGGGAACTCTTCTATGTGTTTGATTTTGCTTGAAAACTCCTTGAAATTGTGCCTTTTTACCTGAAAATCATGAAAAACCAAAACAGAAGTAGACTTTGCAATATTCGATGAATTTAGCATGAAAACAAATAAAAGATCCTCAATTTTAGCATAAAAAGATATCAAAAATGATGCAAAATATACTATATATTTTGGTGTCATCACCGCACACTTCACTGGCAGGTGAACCCTATGGGGTTCACCCATGATATCGTCTGAAGATACCTGCACAGAAATATGCCAAGGATTTCATTGGTAGGTGAACCCCACGGGGTTCACCTGTGATTATTCCACAACAAAAGAGCACCGTGCACTTCACCACCTGGTGAACCTGGCGGGGTTCACCCGTGAAGTTGACGGATCAGCCTGACACCTATTCAGTATTTTGGCGATTTTGAATCTGAATCAAGTCCAAATTTAGCAAGTGGGAACTTTTTAGAAAGCTTACTCGAAGGCGAACAAATAGAGTATAAAAGCCCCAAATTTCGTGACCTAGTCATCGAGAAATTGGGCAATAAAGCGGCTAGGGCTAAAGAACACGGTGATTCGGCGACTTCGAGCGGATTTCTAAAGATTCGATCATCGGAACCTTGCAATCCTGGGTTATTTCGTTCGGTTTATCTTCTCCTCCCTCCTAGAAACTTTTTCCTATGATTTTCTTATGTTTAAAGAGAGGATTTTGAGTGCTTTGATGATGGTTGTAGCATAAACTTATTTTCAAGGCTCGATTGAAGCCCTCTGACGATTTCTGTTTGCAATTCATGTATTAACTCTGTTATTCGGATCATATTTTAAGCATGTTTCACTTGATGCATTTATTTCTTGATTTATACTCTGGCCAAGTATTATCATGTCATAGTTGTTACGGTTCATAACGAGAGTAGGCCCGTAACGACCGAACCTCTCTGTGAATCTTGTGAAGGCTTGACACGAAAGTGCTTGTTCTTTGCTCGAGGGTTCATAATCTACCACGGAACCCATTGGATGTGTCGAAAACGGTCCACCGCGAAAGTAGGAGATGTTCTAAGTAAATACCGGGGTGTACACTCGAAAGAGGACACCTTGTACCATAGGGTAGATTCCTTATTCATATCTTTAAATCCTTGTAATCGGTTTTTATTTATTAGCGAAATTAAAATCGTCAGAGTGGTGGAAACCTTTGCCCTGATATTCTCTCCCAGATATTTTCCCTACCATTTGCGTTTGATTTCTTGTTTACGATTCTGCTTAGTTTTAGTTTCCTTTAGTTCCAAAAACCATAACTTGATCAGCTTGGATTCCAAAAATTAGATTTTCTAGTACTCACTTGTTCCCTGTGGAAGATGATATCTTTTATATTACTGCGACATTTCCGTGCACTTGCGGAAAGTGTCATCTCCCACATAGGCGAACCTCGAGATATCTTCTTCCACGCCCGGTGCTAGCCTCGGGAAGAAGATCCATGCCTCTGGGAGTCTTCTTCTAGACCTTGCTCCACTCACACAGTGAATGCGCCAAGAGGAGTAGATGGAAGGAAAAACGCCAAGGTCCAACCTTGGAGCCGCCCAAGGAAGAGGAGATCAAAAATCGTCAACACCAACCAACCTTGGAGAGAGGGTGACAAAGAGAACTTATACAAGTGAAGTGGCGCAACTCTTCACAAGGGAAGAGGCGCAACTCTTCACAAAGGAAGAGGCGCAACTCTTCACAAGTGAAGAGGCGCTACTCTTCATGAGTGAAGATGCGCCAACTCCAAATCCCCTCCTAGGCTTCTTAATGTCATGGGACATTAGGCCTGACGGCCCATTGGGCCTCAAGGCCCATCAAGCCTCAAGGCCCATTAAGCCTCACGCCCAAACTGGGCTCCAAGCCCATTGGGTTTAGAGGTCTATTGGTCCATGCACCAAGCTTAGACTTCATTTGCCCATTAGGCCCAAATGGCTTATAGGGCCGATTTAGCCCATTTGGCCCATTTGGCCTACTGAGGCCATTTGGCCCATCTGGCCCAAAAATGAAGTTAGCTCCAATAAGTCCCTTCCATCTCATCAGGCACAATGGCGCTGATGGATTCTCCCAAACAGATCCGAGTTATCCAATAACTCGATCAATAGGCTACCCGATCAATACGAGAACCCGAGTTTCAAGTTGTGCGACCCTGTGAGTGGCACTTAGCAGTGCATCGCTGCTACCCAAATCATTGGAATGGATATCAACATCGACATCCCCATCATCGCAACAAGATACCGATGCATTACTGTCTCTTTCCCAGACTGATATCCGATTGAACAAAGTGTGTCACCACTTTGTATTCACCCAATCTCATGGTCATGACTAAATCAGGCTTTCACCTGGGTATGGCCATATACTTTTAGTCATGCAACCATAGGGGGGGCCCTATGGATATCAAGCTTCCCGTAGGAAGGGGCAAATCCTATGTTTGTCCATTGATCTTCTCATATCGGTCGTGACATACCCAATGACAACTGTTATGACCTCTCTGCTACGGCGAGGCGTTAGGTTGTATCAAAGCATGTCCCTAATCATATAAAAGAGTCAATGACCTCAAGTCAAGGGATCAATGCATCTCCTGTCACTTGTGAGCTTAACTCATGACACTAAGTTAAAGCCTCACAGCGGGTCGGTCCAGTATATCCACCACTAATATACTCATATGTCTCTGTTAGCACCCCGTGCGTAACCAGCCCATATACTAGTCTCACATGTACCAGAGCTGTCCCTTATCCACTCAGGTACTCGACCGGGGACACACCGTTTGAGCACAGATATAATCTGTCTCCAGGGACATTATTATCCATGTACATAATCGCAGATGTAAACATAGCATAATAATGACAATGCTAGAATGATATATTAAATATCAAAGTTAAGTAGTACAAGATGGACCAACAACCGGTCCAAGGGCATATACACCAACAGACTTATAAATCAAAAAGACGGGCTATGCCCAAATCCCGATTGAGGTTTTTACAATAATACATACATGGTTACAACCGCAACAAGCCTTCCAATTAAAAATAAGGAAACATAACAAGGTAAAGATGGGAAAAGAATCAAGACAAACTCCTTTCTCTCCACCTCAAAGAATCCTTCTTCTCCTTGGAATTACTTGTATTCTTGCAACCAAGCCTTGGTTCTCGAGCATAATCCTCCTCTCTTCCCCTGGAGCCCCGACTGGGCACTCCGCCCCAGGCCTCTAGGCACCTTCCGGACCCCCCCCCCCCCTTGAAGAGAACTCATCTCTCTTATATATAGACTTCAAGGTGTCTCTTCAAGGTGTCTCCCATTGATGGCGTGTTATCCTCATTCATGAATGTCTCATTAATGGCGTGTGTTCTCTTGATGGCGTGTGTCTTGATAGCTGGTAATAAATGTTGAATGCGGGTAAACTCTAACTCTCGTCTGAAGCTAAATTTCTTGTCATGAATCTGGATTCACTCGGGTATGTGATCGTGCAACCGTATAGCTCTAGAAATGAGTGATTTTTCCTATATTTAACAAATATGACAAGTAGTGAAGCTTCTGAAGAAATTCAATGAATTAAGCTGGAAAGAGATGTAAAATCATGAAAATATATCTCGATTCACTAGGAAACATTAGTCAAAAAGACTACTTAAATACGTGACATCATTGATGCGCTAAGATGCAAGCTCCATGAGGGATGCGCCCCTAATCCTCTTTGTGCGTTTAAAAAATAAAAAGAAAAAGCAGCACGCAGGCCTCACACACAATACATCACAAGCATACAAGGGGCTTGACTATGACCACAACACAATGCACAATCAAGATATGAATCTCATGCTCTTCTATATGCTCATGAAAACATAAAACTTCAGTTTTAGTTTCTTAGTAAACATGTCTTTCAACCTCAACGTCTCTTCACAAATCTAGGATTTTTCGTTTCTCTTAGGAGTCTACAAGTGATGCATGCATGCTCCAAGCATGCTTGCCGCCTACCCTTACAATCCTTAACCTGCCAAGATTAGGACAATCACCATGCCCCATAATCATGACAACCCCCACACAATAGGGCTATCCTACATGCATGGGGAGAAATTAATTCTATCACATATGGGTCTATCCCACCATGTGAAGAAAGCAAAAAATCCAAAGAAATTGAATAGATGTTAGGAACGAAAAACTTATAGTTTTTCCTACTTAGAAAAACTCATGCGCATATGCAAATTTTTTAAAAAATTTCAGATGGCATGTGAGCATACAATCAAAGCATGAAACATCGTTCGAGTCTCGCAAGTAGCTCTGATACCATTGTTGGGAAACCCCCAGGATTTTAAAATTTTACAAACATAAACAGCAAAAGCAATCCCTGAAATAGGCTAGTCCCAAAAAGCCAGAAGATTATGTCATGTGAGGGAATTGACACAGTGAGTAAGAGATGATACCTCGAATCGAAACAAAGGGATGCGATTCAGGTGCCCAAATGTTCGCCCTCAGCAGTCTCGCACATAACCGATGCTTGAGTTCTCTTCTTCCACGCCCGGTGCTAGCCTCAGGAAGAAGATCCATGCCTCTGGGAGTCCTCCTCAAGAACTTGCGTCACCCACAAGGAGAAGACGCCAAGGAGAGGGATAATGGAAACTCACTAAGGTCCAACCTTGTGAATGCCAAGAGGAGAGGGAAGAAGAGAGAAGATGCCTAGAAGAAAAATCCTTCCAAAGGATTCAAGAGTAGCATTAGGCGCAAACTCATCTCTCCCTCTCTTTTATAGAAATCATGGTGACCTTTAGTATTCTGAAATAAATTCAGAATTAAAATATGAAATAATTCATCATTAATTATATAATTAAATTCAAAATTAATTATAGAATTAAAGTCTCATAATGGCCAATTAAAATGCATTAATATATAAACAAAAACTTAGTCTAACAAAACTCAGAAATGCATTAATATTGACTGTTTGCTCCCCGGCAACAGTGCCAAAAATAACTTGATATGCACTACAAGCGCACGGTGTTATCACAGTAGTTTAAAAGATATCAGTCCCACAAGGAGCAGGGTCAAGTACAAATAGTTCTGATTTTTAGAAGCTAAGCTATCTAAACATGAGGTTTTTTTTTAAACAAGTTATCTAACTTCAATTAAAGCAAAGACAGGAAATCAATCACAACTACATGGAAGCTGTCAATCAGAGAGGTATCGGGACTTCGGTATCCATCACATTGACAAATCTATCTGAACTAAAAATTATTTGACACATGAGTTTATCATTTGCATACAGAATCTTTCCAATGGTGTACAGGTTGCCCCCTTGCGGTCAGTACAACCTGGTACTCATTTAAGCCAATCTCCTACTTTCATGGCTTATCACTTTAAATAAGTTCAATGAGTTCTGTGAAAGACTATGGTACCCTCGAATGAACCCTAACTACTTTCATGATAGAGGTTCACAAGTTTTACTTAGTGGGTTTGCCAACACGATTCTCCTTTTGGTTAGAATCGTGTCAACTAACGCACAACATTACTTGATCAAGGTAATATTATGAAACCAGTACAACTTAGTAAAATATGTTCAGATAATACTTAAAATATCAAAATAAGTTCAGTTCACATGATCGACATTGTCAATGAGCTTCAACCGAGTCTCGATTAAAGGTTTACGCTACTACAGCCATCCATACAAATTAGAATAGATCTCTCCAATCAACCAAGTAAATTATAAACAAAGACTAAAGAAAGAAAGGATAAGAGATTTTGAATGTTTCCCCAAAGTTTGGTGAAGAACTACTGCAAGATCGCCTCAAAATCCTCTCAGAAAGTCTTCGTCTCCTCAGTTTCACCCCAGTCACGTTGTTGGTTGATTTCTCCATTGATCCACCACATAAAAGAAGGATTTTTTTTTTGCTCTATCAATTCGCGTACCCCTTGGCTATCGATTCCCTATTTTTCCTAATTTTTTTGAATTTTTCTAGACCTTCGATTGACGAAAAACGTAAGGGAGATGAAAGGTTGGAAGACTGGTCACGGGTGAACACGAAAATCACAACTCACCTTCGAAGTGCTCTATACAGAGCTAAGAGATATTCGTCACGGCCGAAGAAAATAATCACGATCGGGCCGAGAAGCGTACTATTCATTTTTGGAAAATGTCTTCGATGAAATCATGCCCGTGATTATAATCACGGTCTGGCCATGATTTCAGAAATGTTGACCTTTGGCATCCTTCTGATGATCACGGCCAAAGATTATTATCATGGACTGGCCATGAAGAGCACTTTGGGTTTTGGGACCTTTTTGCGGATCATGACCAAATATTAAAATCTTGGGCTGGCTGTAATTTTCAAATAAAGCTCTGATGGATTGCAAATTTGTTATGTAGTCTTTTCTCTTCATCAGAAATCACTCCATGACTTTAAAATCTTCAAAAAGCTCCGAAAATGAGTGATTCTACAAGAAATAGTAAAAAGAGAAGAAAAAGTGAAGATTCTAAAGCAAATAAGTAAATAAGCCTATATGGGACATAGAAATATCAAAATTGGCCTTGTTTTGAGATAAAATAATACCAAAATTCACTATCAAAATGCATGACATCATATGGCCTAGCCGTAATTACTAGAAAAACTCTAAAAATCCCTCTTTCATCTCCATGGGCAAACCTAAAATGATAAAACAGTAATATCAACGACACTCACAATGCAAAACTTACAAAATTAAGACAAACGATATACCAAATCAAGGAAAAAAAGGAAAAGATAAACACTGAAACAAGGGAAAATGAAATAGGAAATTGCTTGAGTTGCCTCCCAAGAAACGCTCTTTTAAGGTCATTAGCTTGACAATCAAAAACATCAAATAATAGTAGGTGGATTAGAGAGTTTGCAAGTTATTTCTTTCTCGAAGTGTCATCATGAAAGTATCGCTTAAGTCACTAGCCATTGACTTTGAAGATGCTAGTACTTTCGCTCCAAACATCAATCGCACCAAATGGGTAAACCTTATGAACTCGGAAGGGACCTGACCATTTGGTTTGGAGTTTTCCAGAGAAGAGCCTGAGTCTCGAGTTGAACAATAGCACCAAATCTCCTTCTTGGAAGCCTTTCTGTGAGATATGAGCGTCATGCCAATGCTTGGTGTAGTCCTTGTAAATGCTTGCGTTTTGGTAGGTGGAAGCTCTAATCTCATCGAGCTCTATGAATTCACATTTTCGCATCTCTTTAGCAATCTTCACATCATAATTAAGCATCTTAATTGCCAGTATTTCTAATACTCTAGCTCGACCGGTAAGTAGCAAGACTTACCAAATGAACTGGTATGGGGAATTACCCAGGGGAGTCTTGAATGCTATTTGATACGCCCAGAGTGCATCGTGGAGTTTAAGTGCCCAGTCTTTCCTCAAACTTGAGATAGTCTTTTCCAGAATCATCTTTATTTCTCAATTGGATATCTCGACCTAACCGCTAGTCCGAGGATGATAAGGTGTAACAATTTTATGTCAAACTCTGTATCTTTGTAGAAGAGAGGCGAATCTGTGCTCGATGAAATGGGAACCTCTGTCGCTGGTGAGGACTCGAGGGACTCCAAACCTAGGAAAAATTGTGCACTTTAACATCTTTATCATGACTCTAGAGTCATTGGCAGCTTCAGTAGAGGCTTCTACCCACTTCGAGACATAGTTGACTATGACTAATATGTATTTACTCCCACAAGACATGGGAAAAGGACCCATGAAGTTGATTCCCCATACGTCGAACACCTCGACTTCCATCATACTGTTCAGAGGTAGCTCGTCCTTCCTTGAGATATTACCGGTCTGTTGGCAACAGTCACAAGTAACAACGAAGTTTCTTGCATAACAAAAGTTGGTGGGCCAATACAATCCCAGACTGCAAAAACTTTGAAAGCTATCTTCTCCAAACCCGCATGACGTCCATAAGGGGAGGCATGAGAGTGCGTCAACACATCATAGACCTCTATCACAGGGATACAACACTGGAATAACCCATCAGCACATCATCTGAATAGATACATATCATCCCAAAAATAATTCCTCACATCAAAGAGGAACTTCTTCTTCCACTGAAAAGACAAGTCTGGCGGAAGAAAATCAGCAATAAGAAAATTGACAAAATCTGCGTACCACAGTGCCTCTTGTGCTACTCTCTTCATCAGATGTTCCTTCGGAAATGTATCATTAATCTCAAGGTTCTCTTCAGATTCAAAAGTCTTCTCGTACATGAGACGAGATAGTCTTCTCGTACATGAGACGAGATAGGTGATCAGCGACTACATTCTCAACGCCCTTTTTTGTCTCTAATCTCAATGTCAAATTCTTGCAAGAGTAGAATCCAACTGATCATTCAGGGCTTTGTGTCCTTTTTCTTCATCAAGTACTTGACTACTACTTGGTCAGTAAAAACAACAATCTTAGAGTCAATCAAATATGAGCAGAATTTACCAAAAGCAAAGACTACAGCAAGAAGTTCTTTTTTCGTAGTCGCATACTTGATTTGGGCATCGTCGAGAGCGTGACTAGCATAATAAATCGCTTGAAGCCTATTTTCCTTCCTCTGTCCTAGGACTACGCACACAGCGAAATCGTTCACATCGCACATCAGCTTGAATGGTAAACTCCAATCAGGGGGTTGCATAATCGGCGTAGAAATTAGAGCCTTTTTCAATCTTTCAAATGCCTCCAAGTAGTCCTGATCAAACACAAATTCAGCGTCTTTGGCAAGCAAGTTAGTGAGAGGTCATGCAATTTTGGAAAAGTCCTTAATAAAGGGTCGGTAGAATCTGGCATGTCCTAAAATACTCCTAATTCCCTTGATAGAGGTGGGTGGATCCATTTTTTCGATCAGTCAAACTTTTGCTCGATCCACTTCGAACCCTCGTTTGGAAATAAGGTGCCCCAGGACTACTTCCTCTTGTGCCATAAAATGACACTTCTCCCAATTCAGCACTAGATTTACTTCCTCACAACACGGCAAAGCTTTAGAGAGATTAGCTAAATAAGCTTCAACTGTATGGCCATAAATAGAGAAATCATACATAAAGATGTCCATAAAATCCTTGTTAAACTCAAAGAATATTACCATTATGCACCTTTGGTTAGTAGCTGGTGCATTGCACAGCCCGAATGGAATTCTCCTATAGGCGAAGTTCCCATAAGAACAAGTGAATGTGGTCTTCTCCTGATCCTCAAGATGAATGGGGATTTGCAAAAATTTAGAGAAGCCATTGAGAAAACTGATGTAAGAGTTGTGAGCCAACCGCTCTAGCATCTGGTCGATGAAGGGCAAAGGGAAGTGGTCCTTTCGGGAAGCTTTGTTCAACTTCCTATAGTCGATGCACATCCTCCAACCACTCCTTAGCGACATAGGAAATAGCTCGTTGCTGTCATTCCTCTCTACTGTCATGCCTCCCTTCTCGGGTACCACATGGATTTGGCTAATCCATTGGCTATCAGAGATTGGGTATATAACACCCACATCCAGAAGCTTTAGAATCTCCTTCTTGACAACTTCTTTCATGTTAGAGTTGAGACGACATTGGAACTCCACAAAAGACATGCTATCGGGTTCCAAGAAGATCCTGTGCATACAAATGGACAGATCAATTCTCTTAATATCTTCTAGAGAATAACCAATAACCTTCCTATATAGTCTCAACTCAAATAGCAACCATTCATTTTTCTCATTAGTCAAGTTAGCATTCACAATAACAGGTAAGGTAGAATCAACACCTAAGTAATCGTAACTCAAACCATCAGGTAGTGATTTCAATTTAAATTTTTGTTCATTCGGTACCTTGGATGTTGTTTCCGAAAATCCTTCAAACTTTACCTTCTTCGGGTCAACAAGCTTAGAAGAGTCATGGAGGTGAATATAATGGAGGGTTTCATATTCAAGCTCTTGCTCTTTGTTGCTCGTAAGACAAACTTCCAATGGGTCTTTAGTCAGCCCTTCTATTTCGACTTGACTAACCAACACTTCGATGACATCAATACTAAAACAAGAACCTACAAGAGAGGGTTTCTTCTGGCTAGCAGACAAATTGAACTCTATTACCTTTATGCCAATGTTCAGTGATAGCTTTCCATTCTTAACATCGATCACCAGTCCAGCAGTAGCCAATAATGGCCTTTCCAGAATGATAGGAAGCCTTGTGTTCTCTTCCATCTCAAGGACAACAAAGTCGACCAGAAAGAAGAAGTCTCCGACTTTAATCAGAAAATCCTCTAGAATTCCCATTGGCTTCCGAACAAATCTATCAACAAGTTACAAAGAGATAGTTGTTTACTTGATGTCTCCAATGTCCAACTTCCTGCAAATGGAAGAAGGCATTAGACTGACACTTGCACTAAGGTCACAAAGAGCATTCTTGAAGGACATATCCCCAATCTTGTAGGGGATAGAAAAGTTGCCCGGGTCCTTTAACATATGAGGAAGCTTGTTCTAGATAATAGCGCTGCACTCCTCAGTGAGTGTGACTATCCCATGCTGCTCCAACTTCCTTCTATTGGACAAGATGTCCTTCAGAAACTTAGTGTACGTAGGCATATGAGAAAGTGCATCAGTGATGGAATGTTAATGTATAACTTGTTTAACATCTTGAAAAACTTTTCGAACGACTTATCCAGCTTTGCCTTAGCTAGCCTTTGCGGAAACAGAATTGGTGGCTTGTAAAGGCAGAGGTGGGATGTAAACTGGTTCGGTGTCTTCCACTTGTTGCTGAGATTGGGTCTGCTCACTTGGTACCTCAGACAGTGTCATTGATGTGTCCACAAGTGCACGAATACATCGAAGTAATAAAAAGATATCAAACCCACAGAGACCTATGTGCTAAGTACCAAATAATTGAATTTTTACTAGCTAAGCAGATAATGTACGATAGGAATAAAAAATGAATAAATGGAAATTATTGTCCGAAATCGGAGAAAGAAAACGAGGACTAAGGTTTCATCACTTTTTAATTCCTATGACTAGATATAATTGAGATTTTTATTAGTTATTCAAATCATGATAAATAAAAGATTACTAAAAAGAAGTTATCTCCTTTCAGACGTCGAACTTACAAGGATCCAGCCTTCACTTTCGTGACTTGCTGCTCAGTGTTAACAAAAGTAAATCTAGACAACAAGAATTAAAGATCACTTTCGTGGTTCAATTCTTGAGGTTTATTTCTCAAGTAAAATTTAAATGCTTCAGTTTAATTTTATAGGTTTTGCCTAAGGGGTTCTAACAATCCAATTCACCTTTCAGTGCAATTATCTTGTCTAAAATGATGAAATTAATATATCAAAATACTGACATGTAAAATAAGCATAAAAAATTAGGGTACTATGACTTAGCTATTTGCATAGCTTAGGTTTCTAGATCTAATTTAAGAGTTTTAGGTCTATAAATCACCTTGCGGTCCATATTACAAATCCTAAAATATGTAAATATTTTAAAACTAGTAATTTCAAAATAATTAAATCACAGAGGCAAAATTATCATTCAAGAATAACTAATAGGTTAAAATTCATCTAGTCATTACAAAATTAAAAAAGGATTACTCCCTATGTCCCAAAAGGATTTTATGCTGCCATGGTTTAGAAAACGCAACAAATTTTTATTCTATAATAGATCAGAATTCAAAAATAAAAAATAAAATTTTTTTACAATGTTCACAGGAGTGTGACGACCACAATACAAACCGTCACAGCCCTGTGATTCTAAATTCTGCACAGTCAACATCGGCGCCCGCACAAGGGTTACTGTAGCACGTCCAGTATTTCTCTAATCCATTCGTCAATGAAAACTTGTGATACTTCACTTGAATCTTCCCCTCTATTTTTTAATCGGTCATGTAATTCTAGTTTTTCCAACTGTGACTTGAATTTTTCTAATTTGGTGTCGAAAGAATCAGGCTGAGAAGCAATGAAAGAATTAGGCGTACCTGGCTGTTTTCCACCAAATTCTTAATCACACCCCTGTGACGGCTGTAGTTCATTTCGTCACTAGTGTGTGATAGCTAATTTTGCTAAATTTGCCCTTTAGCTCCAATTTTCGTCCTGATTCCATGTTTGACTTCTAAATCCTTCAAAACCTAAAAATATTAAAAAACAAAAGAGGTTTAGATTCTGAAATAATTAACTCAATTTAAGTTAAAAACATGCAAAATAAGGAGTAACATCACTTAAAAAGGATAATTTAAGTATGTAAATCACTATATCTTTTTGAGTCATCAAAATACATGAGACTCAAACCTTTGCTTATCCTCAAGCAACACAAAATATGAATTGAAGTGTGTAAATAGAAATATCAAATGACTATTGCTTGTTCTATATTAACATATAATTAATTCATAGTATATGCAACAATTTTCAGGAATATAAAATGTAAGACCTATTAGGATAGAGATTTTCAAGATATTATAGTCCAAGATGAATAAAATCCTCATAATTCATAAAATAGCATTTAGGTGCAGCTTGTTTAAACAATTGTAAACCTTCTTTCAATAAATCCAAATTCACATTCAAGCAAAACATTCACTTATCGAACCTAGTTGATATTCTGTAAGTGACTTTTAAAGCAAACTGGTCTTTGAACGTTTATTGGCCCTTTTTCTGTTAGAATAATAACATTATTCAAAGTACACCGCGAGGTAGTGTAATGGAACTCATGGCCATAATTGTTGTGTCCGCAAGTGCATGGATAATCAAAGTAATAAAAAGATATCGAACCATACAGACCTACGTGTTAAGTACCAAATAGTTGTTTTATCACTAGCTAAGCAATCGATTATGATGCAAGTAAATGATAGGAAGTTGTATGAAATATCAGGGAGAGAAACTGGGACTAGGGTTTCCTCCACCTTAATTTCACTGACCAGAATTAATAAATGGTCGTCAGACTAATTTTATCATGATAAAGATATAATTTACTTCATAAAAGGATCATCTCACTTTCATGAAGACAAACATACAAAGAATCGATCTTCGCTTTCGCGCAAGATCTATCCAATGCTGAAAATAAGTAAATTGTTGATGAAGAACTCAATGATCACTTTCGTGCATCCAAATTCTAAATCAATTATCTCAAGTGGAAACTCAAGGATCACTTTCGTGCATCCGAATCTCAACACAGGTTCTACTTAAGGTTCTTCAACAATCCTATACTTGATTTCTCACAATATTATCACGTTTATCACATTAACTCAATCCTAAATTCAGATTATTAACATGGCATTATACTTCTAAAATTGAGAAATAAGAACAAACCTAATTTCTTACGGTAGGTTCCTAACACTCAATTTTAGGGTTCTAAGTTCTCAAATAAATCATCTTTCAATCCATTTTGCGAAAACTCTAAAGCATGCTAACAATATGAATCTATGGAGAATTAAAGTCAATCATCACATAAGTAGAATTATCACAGTAAAATTTATCATGACGAAAGTAAAATTGATCTAGTCATTAAGAAAATTAAGGGGATTACACCTATGTCCCAAGGAAAATTACACTACCATGGTGCAGGGAACCCCTTTCAAGAGGGGTGCGAAACCCTAAAGTGGCGCAACATGATAGGCAGCGGATTCAAGGGTCGAAGAGCATGCATTATATGATCAACATTCGAAAA
>JANTFE010001521.1:1747-11891 GCA_027562315.1 Costus pulverulentus | reverse complement strand
GGCTAGCACCGGGCGTGGAAGAAGAGAACTCAAGAGATCCGTGTGTGTGAGACTGCAGAGGGCGCACACTTGGGCGCCTACGTCGGCATCACTCCAAATTGCTCTAAGTTATTTCCTAACTCATCGTGTCGACTCCCTTGCTTGCGATCTTCACTGGGTTTTTGGGACCGGCCTATTTCGAGGACATTCTTCCGCTGTGCAAAAGAATGTATGTATGCTTGTAACTCTGAAAATTGTAAAATGTCCCCGGGGTTTCCCAACACAATCATCACCTTGACACAAGATTAATTCAATGCTAAAGATAAGTAAATCATTGAGAAGGAAATCAAAGATCACATTCATGCATCCAATCTCTATGTCAATCATCTCAAGTGAAAACTAAATACTTTCATACTTTAGTTTCACAGGTTCTACTTAAGGTTCGCCAATGATCCGATACTTAATTTCTTACAATATCTTCATATTTAACTCATTAATGTCCCCTAGGTCAAATTATCAATAAGTCAATAAACTTCTAAAATCTAGAAACAAAAACAAACTCAATTTCTAACGATGAGTTCCTAAATCACGATTCTAGGGTTCCAACTACTTGCAAGTCACCTTTCGGTTCATATCGCAAAAAACTCCAATACATGTTGACAATAAGAAAGTAGAAGAGATTAAAGACAATCGTCACATAAGCAGAATTATCAGAACAAAAGTTTCCTGACGAATCAAGGATCATCTAATCATAATGAAACTAAGGGGATTACATCCTTTGTCCCAAAAGAAAGTTACGCTACCATTGAGTTAAAAATACAATAGAAATTTATTAAAAAATCAGAATTTGACAGAGGGAGAATAGAAAAGTTACTGATTTCACGAGGGGGGGGGGTGTAAAAATTTACACATCCCTGTGATTTTTGTTTCAGATAAACAGTAACGGCTGCTATAGTGTTTTGTGATTTCTACTCCCGGTTGAGATTTTGTTCCTTCGATTTCTCCTCCGATCGGACTCCTTTCGATCTGAAATTTCTGGTGTATCGTCTCCTCCTATGGGCGAAGCTCTCCTGTAAATTTTGCTACATAAGGTGACCTCTACACCTCTCGGTGAGAGGCCGAGCCCTAGGGACACCCTTGTTGATTTCTCCCTCGATTGGTGATGAAATTTGATTCCTTTTTTTCTCCAATCTTGTCCTCCTCTTATAGACCGATCCCCTTTTTACAGTTTCCAAATTGGTGCCTTGGACTTTCTGATTTTGCATCGCAAAAATTTGGCTTTAGAGCGACTACGGAATACTCGTTCAAAAATATAATTAAGGTCCGTAATTTTGATTACAACAATACCGTTGATGTGATCCGAAAGGACACACTTTTAAATACAAGCAGGTAGACTCGTTTCAGGTGTCGCGGCCAAAGGTATTGGCGTATAGGGCTATTGCCACTCCCTGGCACGGCTCCAAAAACTTGTTGTCCCTAACTTGTACTGTCCGCAAGTGCACGGATACTCAAAGTAATAAAGTAAATATCGATCCCCAGAGAGACCTATGCTGTCAAGTACCGAATAATTGATTTCTTCCTATCCAGGCAATCGAAAAAGAGAATGACAAGCAGAGAGCGAAAACATGCGGGAGAATAATGTTAGAGAGAAATTGGGACTAGGGTTTCATTCTCTTCGATTTCCATGACTAAATATATAAAGATGTTCATCAATCGAATTCTAACAAGATAAAGACTCAATTTACTTCAAAAAGGGATTATCTCACTTTCATGTAGATAACCATGCAGAGATAAATCTTCACTTTCGCGCAAGATTCATCCCAAGCTGAAGATAAGTAAATCATCAATCAAAGAACTCAAAGATCACTTTCATGCATCCGAGTTCTAGGTTGATTGCCTCGAGTGGAATCTCGAGGATCACTTTCGTGCATCCGAGACTCAACACACGTTTTACCTATGGTTCTCCAACGTTTTGATCCTCACTTTCATCCAAGATCTCCACGTTTGACACAATAACTCAATCCTAAGTTCATTAATATCATCAAGGCAATTTAACTTACTAAAATAAAGAAATAAGAACTTAACCTAGTTTCATATGGTGAGTTCCTATTAATCAATTTTATGGTTCCAAGTTCTCAAGCAAATCACCTTTCGGTCCTTACTGTGAAAACTCTTAATCATGATGACAAAAAGCAAACTAAGGAAAATCTTAGAGCAATAATCGCATGGGTAAAATTATCAAAGTTGAATAATCATGATGAAAGTAAAAGATTATCTAGTCATTAAGAAAATCAAAGGGAATTACTCCCCCATGTCACAAAATAAGTTTAAGCTAGCATGGTGAAGGAATTACAAAGTACCATAATTTCATAAGATCAAAAATCAACAAGAAAGAAGTTTTAGAAAAATACAGCACAGCTGTGAAATATTTCACAGCCGTAATTTGCAATGAAAGTGGTGAATAGTGGCGGCGCTTCTTCTTCCTTTGATTTCTCCTAAAATTGATCTCCTTTTGTTCTGAAACTTCTGGCATGTTGTTTCCTTCTCTAGGCGAAGCTTCAGTATGAAAATCAAGGTCGGAGGTGCTCTGGATTGGTCGCGGCGGCAGAACCCTAAGCAACGGCGTGTACCATGATTTCTTCCTCGATAGTGGATGCAATTTGGGGTTTTTGGTGTCTACGTGATCCTCTCATCATAAGCTCCCCTCCTTCTTCTTATGGCATCCAATTTAAAGCTCTGGATCGCTCGCAATATTCTTCGCAAAAATCAGGCATCGAAATTGACCTGGGAGTCGCGTTCAAAAACAGAAATACGACAGTGTAATAGTTTACGGCACTGCCGTAAAATCGCTCAAGTGTTTTGTTCTGAAAGTGCTGGGAAATACGACACCGTAATATGGTTCACGGCACCGCCGAAAAATCAGTTGAACACTCTGGTCGGAAACGTCTGGAAAATATGGCCCGTGAAATAGTTTACATCAGTGCCATAATTTCAGCAATGGTCTCTGTTCCGAAAGTGCTCCAAAATACGACGGTGTAAAATCTTACAGCAGTGCCGTATTTTTTGAACAATCTTCTGATCTAAAGTTTTCCCAAATTATGGCAGGTGCTCCGATATTACGGTATCGTATGGAAATATGCTACCGTAATATAGATTACGGCACTACTGTATTTTGGTGAGTTACTCTGTTTTGCATGAAATTTGTCATGTATCTTCTTCTTGATGATGAGAATTCTTCTATGTGTTTGATTTTGCTCGAAAACATCCTAAAATGATGCCTTTTTGCCTGAAAATCATAAAAACCAAAATAAAGTAGACTTTGCAATATTTGATGGATTCAGCATAAACACAAGTAAAAGATCCTCAATTTAGCATGAAAAGATATCTAAAATGATACAAAATATACTATATATTTTGGTGTCATCAAAATACATAAGGCTCAAACTTTGCTTGTTCTCAAGCACAAATCAAAATATGAAATCAAAATTTTGTTTAAAAGAATAACCTTTTCATGCTCAATAAATTTCTAAAATACAACCTATCGATGAAAAATTCTATCAATTGATTTACAAAACTTTAAATAAACATATCATTCTTAGAACTCAATCCTCTAGATCTACAACTCAATCAAATAAAACTTCGCAACCGTATAATAAATAGAATTTTCAATCTCAAGACTTCACCTAATTTTAGTTCAAATTCGTTATGCTTTTGTTTACAAGAAGCAGGTTTCCAAGATCTTTTTCAACACATATTTTTTTTCTTTTTCATGTATTTTGTCATTTTTGAATAGATGGCATGTACCCACATAACCACATACTTTTTATTTTTGACTTCAACTCTTTTCTTCGGAACCACTGTCAATTTTACACAGTGCCAAGTTGAGGAGTCTTATTATCATTTTCTCACATTATCTTTTTGTCATAGACTTCAACTTATGTCTTAGGTACCACTATCACTTTTACATAGTGCCAAGTAGGGGAGTCTCGCACTATTTCTATGGATCTTGGATTCTCATTTCCCAACAAAGAGCAAAATAGACTAAACATCTACTAGGTTGATCAATTGATCTTAATTCACAAATCATACTAATATACTCATTTTATTCAAAAGAGAAGTTTCACCTTTAAATTTTATTCTTCAAATAATACATCTACCTAAAATCTTATGCATCAATCAACGTCATATTTCAATAGACAAATATGTTTTGAAGAAATAAATTTAACATGATAGGGATATATCTTCAATCATGAATTTGAGTTCATTTATCATCGAGAAAATCATCAAGAAAATACTTATCATCATCATCAATGAAAATCATTCAAGATAGAAGCAACAAGCAAAGTAAATCACATGCATCCAACAATCTCAAGAAAAATAATATCATCATCGCATGGTACAACCATACCGAAAAGTAAATCATCAGTGTAATCATTATTATTGTACAACCACATCGAAAATATGAGCATGTCAAGAATAGCAGTGGTGGTGGTCGTAAAGCATCATCCTTCCCTTCATCATATGAAACAACAACAAGATATAGAAAAATATAGCATAGCAAAGAAATAAAGGAAGATAATACTCACAAAGCATCTACTCATCGCTATCTGATCGTGTGGCCTCAGAGTCCCTTGCAGCAGTCTCCATGGGATCATAGTATGGCGTTCCTCCTTGATCACCTTGATATCCATAGTTTCAATGATCGTCATAACCAAAATGGCCATAAAGGAAGTTGCCCATGTCTTCCATATGATTACACAATCTCTCCATATCCCAGTGGATGTATCCCAGAGTCTCTTCCATCCCATCCAGGTGGCGTTCTTGGTTGTACATCTGTGCTGTGAGCACCTGAAAACCTAGATCGTGATGGCTAGCAAAACCACCCCTGGTCCCATGTGAGGAAGTACCTGCGGGATGTGAGGAATCATGAGGAGGTGACTCCATCCCATAGGGATCACTCCTTCCACCCTAGATGGGTGGCAGTGGAACTGTATCAAGCGATGGAGTAAAAGCTGCCTCAGCTGCACTAGGGGATAATTTTCAGTTGGCTCTTTCTTTGACCGTGGTCTTCTCAATGTGAGGTAAGGGTAGAGGAGGGATATTTGGTCCAAGGACCAAATAAAAAATTTCACCTTCTCTAATAATCATCTTCATTGCTATGCAAGACTCAATGTCCAATCTTGCATTCCCTTTTGCCAACTCAATTCCATAGGGCTCTATCCCAAAATATCTAGCTATAGAAGTAATCAAACCTCCTATTACCACAGATCCTCTGCTCGCTCTAGCAACCTTGTTCATGTGTTTGATCATGAAAGCAACATCAATAGCAAATCCATTGAGCATCCCCCAAAGAAAATAGAGCTCATGTTGACGAACCATGCCGTCACTGTCTCCTCTCCCAAACACAGTGTTTGCTAGAACCCTGTGAGCATACTTAATACAAGGGTTCTTGATCTTGCTAGCTCTAGCAGAAATAGCATAGACATGACTCTCATCTGTAATTTGGTTCCAGAAGATGCCTTCCATGAATCCAAGAGGCATTTCAGTATACCCTCCTGTGCTCAACTCAAAGATATCTCTGACTTCGTGCAATGTAAGCTTCCTCTCCTCATTGGCTAATCTGAAAGTGATTTCCCCCTCTGCAGGTCCATTCAAAAATTCCTTCAAGTCAATTATTAAGCTGCTCAAGAACTCCATAACAAGTGGTAGATAAGTGTGCAGAGTCATCTGGAAGAACTGCTTAGCCTTGATCCTCTCAAACATCCAAAGCACGTCCTCATAAAGCCCCAAGGCTTCCAATGTTCTTTGAATAGCATACTTGGTGTTGATGATTTCTCTTTCTAAAATTTTGTTGTATCTGGATTCCTGCATTTCATTTCTGAAGATGATCCCATGGGGGTTCTGTGGTCGAGATGATTCAGTAGGGGCTTTTCCCTTTCTTCTTGGACAAATTGACTTTGTTCCCGGTGCCATGAGTATGAAATCAAGCTGAAAACTTATAATTCAATGCATAACAATATAACAGTTTAAATCTAGTCATTGGCATCCTATGAACATGTTCTACAAGTATTATTAGTGAAAAATAGAGTAAATGTCGATGAACAGTGTTTTTGAATTCGTTCAACATGTTTCCACTCAAATTGGTGACGGAAATCGGTCTGAATCCAGCAAAGGATCGATAGTGTGTCCTCTAACGAGTAAATGAAAACAAGAATCACTAAAAAAAGTTGAGAAACGAGCGAAAACGAGTGAAAGGGGCAAAACTTGATAAAAACTCATCAAATCAGTAAAATCGGTGAAAGGAGTACCTAATCGACGATGAAAGCTGAACGGGAAAGGTTGCCGGCGTCCCTAGGTTGTTGGAGATGATCAGAAATCCAAGAACGGCTAAAAAATGAGTGAGAACGAGGGTAGAAACCCTAAAAATGATCCAGTCAAAACCCTAAATACGGCACAGAGCTCGCGTGTCAAAAAACAAAATACAGCAGTGTAATGTCTTACGACACTAGCGTAAAATTATGACTGCTCTCGGGTCAAAACTAGATCAAAAATATGATACCGTAATATAACTTACGGTACTACCGTAAAATCTCGGGACCCCTTGATGACACCGAAATTTATAGTAAATTCTATGCCATTTCATTGGTATTTTTGTGTCATATTCATAGACCTTGCTTATATTTATGCCTTTTTTATCAATATTTGCAGAATCCATACTCTTTTCTATTTTTGATGATTTTCAGGCAAAAAGGCATGTTTTTTAGTCAATTTCGAGCAAACTAGATGCATAATTGAATTCACAACATCAAGAAGAGAGCACATGTCAAATTTCAGAAGAATCAGAGCTTCAGAACAAATTACGGCACCCCCGTAATGGATTCTATGTTACCGTAATAACACCACAGAATTACGGTACAGCCATAATCCCTGAGAGGTGCCGTAATTTGGGAAGATTTTGACTAGAGAATTTCGTGAGATTACGGCACCGCCGTAACAATCTTTACGGTGCCGTAACGCTAGTTGATTTTCCACCCGAGAGATTTCAAAGATTACAACAATGTCGTAATAATCATTACAGGTTGTATTTTGGTCCAAAAACATACAGAAGCAAATACGACATGGCCGTAAATATTTTTATGGGCCGTAATCTTGACAAATACTTAATAGAGCCAAAATTACGGCACTGCCGTAATATTCATTACGGTACCGTAAATTCATTCAAAAACGTGATTTTTACGGGTCTGAATCTTGCGCGGACCATATCTTTTGATCCAGACCTCCAAATTGAGATCCGAAAGATGCTGCAGACTCCTCTTTAAGAGAAGAAGAAACATGAAGTGAAAGAATGAATGTTTATACAGTATTGAGAGAGCAATCAATAGAGAGGTGGTTAGAGTTTGTCCTCACGCCGAGTGGCATAGAGGACACCTCAGGCCATGATTTTCACTCAGAAGCTTTGCCTGGAGGAAAAGTTTCGGATCGAAAGGAGATAGATCGGAATATAAATCGACAAAATCGTTGGTGATAGCACTGTTCATCGAGTTCTACTACAAATTACGGTGCTGTAATTTCATTACAACACCGGTTTTGTAACTTTTCTTCTTCCCTTCTTCATTTTTTGACACTTTCAAAACATGCTTTATTGTAATTCCTCTTCCATGCAAGCTTAAACATATTTTGGGACATGGGGTGTAATCCCTTTGATTTTTAATGATTAGATACTTTTTATTTCGTCAAGATAATTTTGCCATGATAATTTTACCTATGTGATTATTGTTCTAAAATTCTCCTTAGTTTACTTCTTGTCATCATGTTTAGAGTTCTCGCAATACGGACCGAAAGGTGACTTGCTTGAGAATTGGAACCCTAAAATTGATAAATAGGAACTCACCGTAAGAAATTAGGTTAAAGTTCTTATTTCTTTATTTTAGTGACATAATTGCCATGTTGATAATTATGAACCTAGGATTAAGTTAGTGTGTCAAACGTGGAGATCTTGCACGAAAATGAGGATCGAAATGTTGGAGAACCATCGGTAGAACTTGTGTTGAGTCTCGGATGCACGAAAGTGATCCTTGAGATTCCGCTTGAGACAATCAACTTAGAATTCGGATGCATGAAAGTGATCTTTGAGTTCTTTGATTGATGATTTACTTATCGTTAGCCTGGGATAAATCTTGCGCGAAAGTGAGGATTGGTCCCTGCATGATTGTTTGCACGAAAGTGAGATGATCCCTTTATGAAGTAAATTAAGTCTTTATCATGATAAGATTAGTTTGGTGACCTTTTATTTATGTCTAGTCATTAGAATCAAGGAGAATGAAACCCTAGTCCTAGTTATTTCTCTCTGATTATCTTTTTAGCATACTTTTCTGCATAGTTTACTTCCATCATATTCGGCTTACTTAGCTAGTGAGAAAACATCTCTTTGGTACTTAACACGTAGGTCTCTGTGGTTCAATATTTTTATTACTTTGAAGTATCCGTGCACTTGCGGACATAACAAGTTTTTGGTGCCGTTGCCGGGGATTAGTCTTAGGTTCACGCCAAACAACTTGGGATACAACAAGTTTTTGGCGCCATTGCCGGGGACATTAGTTTTGTTAATATCAAAATAGTTGTTAGTATGGCTAGACTAAGTTTATTTGTTTTAGATTTAACTTTGTTTTCTGTTTTTGCAGGTTTTTGATTTTCACAAGTTGTGACAGAGCTTGTATTTCTGAAATATGTGAATTTACTTGTGTTTTATATTTTTTGTTTTTTTATATATATTCTGAAAAAAAAAGGTTTTATCTTTTTATTGGTGTTGGATTATCTTTTTGTTCTTGATAGGTTTGATAAATATGTCTTTTCATCACAATCCATGGGCATCTCAAGGAAGTAAGGTATACATGCCACAAGGTAAGCATGAAGATGAATTACAATGCACTCTTGCGGACATACTGAAATTACACTCTACTCCTTCTAGTAGATGCAATATATGTAAATGTAATGATCATTATGCTTATGAATGTCAATTTAGAAATCATGCAAATCCCAATTTACCATGTTATCAAGATGATTATTATTATCCTAGTTGGGAAAATCAATATTCTTTTTATGATGATTGCTCTGATCATGTTTCTGAACCATACTTTGAAGAGTCCCCTTCAAGGGGGAGCGAAACCCTATGGTGGCGCAAGTAAATTGTTTTGGCAGCGGAATTAGGGTTTCATCATGATCGCATGTAATATATGTTCATATGATCAACCTTAAGACGTTGTAAAGATCGAAAGAAAATCATACCAAAGCCATTGGTTCGAATGGCGACTTGGAAGTAGAGAGTGATGCCGCTCTCCTCCAAAGAAGACGCACACAAGAAGATGTCGCCTACTTCCTTTGGCGTTCCTTGTGCTAGCAAGGGCCTTAGGTGTCCTTGATCGCTTGAAGGGATGAAGAGATATTTGCTTGGGCGAATCCTCTTCTTTTTTTGTCCACCTCGTTCACACACGAAAATGCAAGTCTCTCGTTAAAGCAAGAGAAGGTGACGAGAATAGAATCGAGCGTTGAGGCGTTATAGCAAGTGGCGCTTATTACTTTCCAAAAATAGCAAGCAATGAAGTCATGCGCCCATGATCACAAAAACCGATCAAAACGCCTCAAGCTTTGAACCATGCGTTCACACATGTGAACCGGTTCAATATTGGTCTGGTTCAAAAACCAATTAACCCAAGCTATTCGGTCTAGATCACAATAAACACTAAGGTTCCAGATCTAACCGTTCATCTCTTGATGCTCCTGATCTGACCGATCTAGCACCATTTCTCTCGATCGAAGCTTACCGATCTCAAGCCCTAATCAATCAAACATGATCAGACCAGATCTCACTCACAATCAGAGATTAAATCCCTTTAAACTGAACCCTGACAATTCAGTCCACACAATCTGACTTAATTAAGCCATATCATCAAATTGTGCGACCCTAAGGGTTTCCTTTAATGTCGGTAACGATAACTTGCGTTATCATGAACAGTGAGGGGTATCTAGCAACACATCACTGTCTCCCGATATAAAGAAGAGAGTCTTCCAAGACTACACCCAAACCACAGCACAAGTGTGAATCCATTTCACGAGGCATACATGTTTCCTTTGCCACTGGATGTTCTTATTGGACAAGCGTGTCAAG
>JANTFE010015130.1:38074-48974 GCA_027562315.1 Costus pulverulentus | reverse complement strand
AACACACTGAATAACAACCATGCCTTTATAAACATAAGAGTTTATTACATGATACTAATACAATCCCAAGGCCTCAAACATTAGCCTTAAGGGCATACCCCAACACCAACAAAACCAGTTTGGATGACCACCTCTTGAAGATCCAAATATCCATCTATCTCTTTTCCTTGAATTACGTGATACAATCAAAATTAATGGTGTTTCTGATGATGCACTAAAATTGAGATTCTTTCCTTTTTTCCCTTAGGAACCGAGCACGCGATTGGCTTCATTCATAGCCGTCAGGGACGTTCACTATTTGGGATCAGCTTTCTAACACATTTCTGATGAAATACTTCCCACCTAGCAAGACCATCCAACTGAGGAATCAAATTACAAATTTTGTACAAAAGGATGAAGAGTCTTTGAGTGAAGCATGGGAGCGATTTAACGACCTGCAACGGAAGTGTCCTCACCATGGCTTAGAGAAATGGGTTTTGATTCAGACTTTTTATTATGGTCTTCTTTATAACACCCGACTTACTGTTGATGCTGCTGTAGGTGGAGCCCTGATGAACAAGACCATGGAAGAGGCCTATGCATTGATAGAAGAGATGACACTAAATCATAACCAGTGGACTATAGAGAGAGGAGTTCGTTACCGCCCTCCACATGGTAAGACTGATAGGGATACCTGGCGCACATTAGTTGAGAAGGTAGACCCTTTATGCAATCGTTTTGATACCTTCCAAATGCAAACTGCTATTGTTTCTTCTGTTACATGTCAAATTTGTGGAAATCATGGTCACTGTGCTGAAGAGTGTAGGATTGTTGTTGATAGGGGTGAGAAAAAAGTGAATGTAGTAGGGGATTACAATCAGAGTAGATCTAATGACCCCTACTCTAATACCTATAATCCTGGATGGAGGAACCACCCTAACCTTTCATGGAGGAGCAATAATCATGATAATAGGCAGATGAAAATAAGTGATTCCAACAAAGATCTCAAACCTAGGACCAACCCCAGAAACCCACTCTAGAAGAGATGTTTACACAATTTATGGGTTTTCAGAAAAAACAGAATGATGATGCCAACGAAAATTTTAGATTGATTAATGCTAGACTAGATGGTATTGTTGCCCACAGTAAGATGTTAGAGACACAAATTGCCCAGCAAGCTAGCACTTCTTCTAGACCCCTAGGAAAATTACCTGCCAAACCTGAACCCAACCCTAGGGAATCTTGCAATGCTGTCATAACTAGAAGTGGAAAACAATTAGATGATCCTAGGGAGTCTCTTGATGATGATGAGGTAGAGCCCAGACCTGAACTTAGGAGTGAACCAGTTTTGGAATCAAAACCTGCACATAAGCAGTTCCAAAGTAGTTTATCACCACACAAAGGTGATGAACCTAGAAGTGATTTGCCATGTAAGGTTGATGATTCTAAAACTAGTTCACCACAACCCTATAGGCCACCTATTCCTTTTCCCCAAAGGATTGTTCAAACAAAGTTAGATAAACAGTTTGATAAATTTTTAGATGTTCTTAAAAAACTTTATATTAATGTTCCATTTACTGAAGTTTTGACTCAAATGCCATCTTATGCAAAATATTTGAAAGAGATTTTATCTAACAAGAGAAAGATTGAGGATCATGGTACTGTAGCACTCACTGAGGAATGTAGTGCTATCATACAGAATAAATTGCCACCTAAGCTAAAAGATCCAAGTAGTTTCTCTGTTCCTATTTCTATTGGAGTATGGCTTTTGACCGAGCCTTATGTGACCTCGGTGCAAGTGGTAGTCTAATACCTTATTCTCTTTATAGGAAACTGGATGTTGAAGAGCTCAAACTAACCTCAATGACTTTGCAAATCGCCGACTCATCAATAAAGCATCCGGTTGGTATATTAGAAAATATTCCTGTACAAATTGGTAAGTTTTTCATTCCTGCTGATTTTATAGTTTTAGAGATGGAAGAAAATATGAAAAACTGTATTATACTTGGTAGACCTTTCTTGGCTACATCTGGAGCACTAATTGATGTTAGAAAAGGAAAATTGACTTTTGATATTTGTGGTGAAAAAATTGAATTTGATTTAATTGATTCTTTAAAAAAGGCATCACACTCAAGGACATGTTGTAGCATAGAAATAATTGATGATGAGGTTGTTTGTGACATGCATAGTTTATTTGATGAACCCTCTGATTTTGAAACTGATACATTTTCTGAGTGTGCTAATAAAGAATTTCAGGAAAGAGCAGCAAAGAAGAAGAGAAAGAGACGAAGGAGGAGAGGAAAATCAAAGTTGCTTGAGAAAGGAAAAAGGCTCATAAGTAAATTTAGACACTGTTTTAAGTCTGAGCCTTATGTTCATGAGGGCGACCAAACACACAAGCAAGTTCCAATCAGAGTGTTGAACGATCAAGCTAATGACCAAAAATTAGCGCTTCTTGGGAGGCAACCCAAGCACTTTTACTCTAACTTATTTTTTTGTTTTTGTTTTTTTTACTTAGAGCTAATTTTTCTTTTCTTTTTGTAGGTGAAAATTAAATTTTGTCCCAAAAAAAAAAAATTCTAGTGGTTCGAACCCGAAGACACGGAGGATGATTGGGTCTAACACAGAATAATAGACCTTTGTGAGTATTTTCTTCCTACTCATTTGCATTCCATCCTTTATATTTTTCTGATAATCCATGTGTTCAAATGGAAGATGAATGTCACAAACTTCTTGTGCTCACATGCCACGGATCCTCGCCTTTTGATTTTACTGATAGATATTTCGATTTGGTTGTGTTGACATAATATGATGATGATGTGTCGAAGGATTTTTCTGAAAATACTACAAACACCATGCCAAAATTTTTAACGAATTATCATGCATATCAATTTCTGGAAATTGGAAATAGATTTTATATGTTGAATTTATTTCTCTGATATAATCTATTTGTTGGAAATTTTTCATTAATTGATGCATGAAATTCTAGGTAAATGCATTGTTTAGTGAATGCAATCTTGAAGTGAAATAATTCTTTTGAATAAAATGAGCATATTTGCACATATTATTGAGTTTATATCAAATGATTAATCTAGTTAATCTTTATAATCTTTTATGTTATTTGTTGGGAAAAAGAAATCCAAATCCATGAGAAAGAATGACTCCCCTACTTGGCACTGTATAAAATTAACAGTGGGACCTAAAGACATGGGTTAAAGTCCGCAAAAAGAAAAAGAATAACTCCTCTTCTTGGCATTGTGTTCACAATGGTACCTAAAACAAGAGTTGAAGTTCATTGCAAAAGTGTGTATCTATGTAGATACATGCCAAGAGAGAGTTCCTTTGACATTGACTCCTCTGTCTCAAGAAAATTCTTTCTACCTATGAGATAAGAGTTCTATTATGTGTGGTTATGTGACCAACATACTCTAAATATGTCACCGAAAAAAGGGTGGTAATCGATTTAGAGAATGTCAAGGACAAAAAAAAATGATGAGTGGAAAAAGATTTGGAGATCCTATTCCTATAAACAAAAACATATTGAATGAAAATCTCAAAAACAAGATTAATTCATGAGGTTGAAATTCTATTACTATGCATATTGTGAAATTTTATTCGATTGAACTCTTGAGTCTTAAAGATTAATTTCAAAGGATAATGTATTTACTTGGAAATTTTGTGTGGGATTAATGAAATTTTCTATGGATGAATATAGTCTAGAAATTTATTCGTCATGTGAAAATTTATTTCTACTTGGTATTAATTTCTTTATTTGCTTGAGGACAAGCAAAGTTTGAGCCTTATGTGTTTGATGACTCTAAATTTCATAATATTTTTTATATTTATTTAGTAGTCTTTTGAGCTATGATCTTACTCTCATGCTTTGTTTTTATGCCTTTTTTATCATATACTTCGGAATCTACACCGTCTTTGTTTTTTTGATCAATTTCTGGTAAAAAGAAATCATTATCACCAGTTTTCGAGCAATCTCAATGCATGAATGAGTTCTAACCATCAAGAGGAGTCTACCCATGAAATTTCAACTCAAAAGGGATCTTCTAGCAAAAATACGGCACTGCCGTATTTTGGAGCAAAACTGTCACGGTACCGTATTTCGCAAGGGAGGTTTTAGGTGAAATACAACACTGCCGTATGAAACTACATGGTGCCGTATTTTTTAGCGTTTCCGACCAGAAAGATTTGACAAGAATACGGCACTGCCGTATGAAGATACATGGCACCGTTTTTTGTAGCGATTCTGACCAGAAAGTTCTAACACAAATACGGCACTACCGTATTTCTGCACGAAACTCTCACGGTACCGTATTTTCCATCAATTTTAACCAAAAGGGTTTTAGGAGAAATACGGCACTGCCGTATGAAACTACACAGTACCGTGTTTTCTGCCCAGAACTCATAGAAAGAAATACGGCACTACCGTATTCAGGATACGGTACCGTATTTTGAAACCCGAAATTTCGATTTTTTTCCCCGAAAATTAAAAAGACCATATCTTTTGATTTAGAAGTCCAAATTGAGATCCGAAAGAAGGGGCAGACTCATCTCAAGGAGGAGAAGAAAAAGGCACTAAAAGCCCCAATTTTTGGGTTCCATCCAAGGCAAAATTAAGGGAGAGACAGAATTGCTAGGGTTCATCGGTTCTCAGCCTGTAGACCCCCTCCCCCCCTCCCCCGGCCACAAAATTTGATAGAGAGCTTCGCTTGGTGAAGGAGAAGTTGTATCTGAAGTTTCAAAGCAAAAGGATTCCGATTGGAGGAGAAATCATTGAAACAGCGGAGACAGCGTTGTTCTATGCGATTATGGTGCTGTAATTTTATTACTGCACTGTTTTGTAATTCTTTTCTCCTCTTTTTGATTCCTATTCATACAAAAATATGTTTTATTGTAATTCCTTCATCATGGTAGCTTAATCTTTCTTTGAGACTTGGGGGTGTAATCTCTTTGTTTCTTAATGACTAGAAAACCCTAACTTTGTCAAACTAATTTTATTATGATAATTTTACTTTTGTGATTAATTATTCTTTAATTCTTCTTTGCATATTGATATCATCATGATTTAGAATTTTGTGAAATAGATTGAGAAGTTGATTCCTTGAAATTCGGAACCCTAGGAATTATCGAGTCTGGAACTATCGTAAGAGATTAGGTTGTTATTCGAATTCTAATTATTAGAGAATTTTAATGCCTTGCTGATTTTATGATTCTTTGGATTGAGTTAATATTTTAGACTTGATTTCATGCTGTAAGAGAATGAGTATCGAGTCGTCAGAAAACTTTGAGTAAAACTTGTGTTGAGACTCGGATGCACGAGAGTGATCTTTGAGTTTCCACTTGAGGTTATCAATTTAGAATTCGGATGCACGAGAGTGATCCTTGAGTTCTTAGTTGATGGTTTACTTATTTTCAGCATTGAATAGATCTTGCACGTGAGTGACGATCGGTTCTTTATACGATTGTTTGCGCGAGAGCGAAACACTTTATTTATGAAGTAAACTATACCTTTATCATGGTAAAATTGGATTGACAGACACTTATCCTAATCTAGCCATTAGAAATTAAAGTAGATGAACCCCTAGTCCCGATCCCTTCTCTGATATTTTTTTCGTGTTCTTTTCGATAGTCTGATTCACTATTTTCTGTCGCCTAGCTAGCGAGAAATCAATTATTCAGTACTTGGCAACAAGGTCTATATGGTTCAATATCTATTTTATTACTTCGAGTATCTGTGCACTTGCGGAGTACAACAGTTTTCGGCCAATTTCTTTCCCCAAATCAAGAAACTAACGGAAAACCCTAAATCACCAAATACCTCCGCTGATTTTGGCATAGTCAAAATTACGCTCCTACTGATGTCAGCGTGATGTCAGCCCTGTAAATCGAAATTGCCGCTCCGAATTTCGTTTGCTGACGTCTTGCTCGCATCAGCTCGTGAAATCAAAATTGCATTTCGATTTTTTCCATTGACCGCTCTCGATCGTCGACTCTGCCTCGAAGCACACGCCTGTGCTTCGTCTTCAACCTTGCGACACACGACGCCACTGTGTCGTTTCCTCCACCGAGTGCCGCTGCGCTCACGAGCTCGCTAAGGAAAGGCAAAGAAAGTACACCGCCGGTACCCTAGTGGCGACCGCCACTATAAACTCCAAAACATCACCGGAACAGTGGAAAGGCATAGGAAGAAGAAACTCTTTATTCTCGAAAGAAAGCTTACAACCACCTCTCCTCACGTCGTCGGCCCTCTGGCAGACACCCCCGTCCCTCCCTCGCCGGCCACTGCCGGTTACAATCTCTCTCTAACGTCACTGCTCACTCACTCTCTCATTGGCGCACTCGCCGGAACCTCGCCCTCTGGCAGTATCGGTACCCTTTGGTACTGGCATCAGGGCCCCTGCCCTGGATGGGGTGACGGCGCTCACCGTCGCCGTTGGTGGTGCCTCTGCGCTGCTCTATGGTGTCGCCTCTATGCACTCCCCCTGCTTCGTCCGCCTCTCGGACATTTATAGGAGAGACCGAGCCGCTTCTCCTCATTGCCACGATCCGCGTCCTTCGCCTGAAGACACCGTCGGCCGCGTCTTTGGGTAGCTTCACGCATGCGCATGTCGTCAGCTCCGTGACACTCGCATCGAATGCGTCTTCCTCCGAAGACGCCGCATCCGCTCATACCTATCGATGGAGATAGCGTCCGATCTCCGCGCCGGGCTCCTCGCGCCTGCGTCGTCCATGCACAAAGCTGTTGGAACTCATCGATGCTGCCCGCGTCGCTCGCGTATGCTTCATCCACTCGAACAGCCACCCAAGGAACCTGCCGTCTGAGTTTTCCATTGCATCCTCCGCAATCGTCTGCCGATGATACCGCATTTTTGGTCAAATCCGAATGTTGACCACACAAATTCGGCTCTGCCTTGGCCTCTTCAATGTGGGCTTGGGCTTTGGCCCAGTCTAACTTGTCCTAGGCTAAACCGGAGAATTCCAGGCCTGACAATTCTCCCCCACCTGATTTGAACATCGTCCTCGATGTTCGATATGGGTTGAACACTGGCTCTCCAATATTCAAACTCAGTGCATCCTGTCTCCCATTTTGATGAGGAATGTTGCTGAACCACGTTGCATAGAATTGGCACATCCTTGACTTGACACAACCAGGCTGCATTCTATTGCACCCTCTAGTACTCTGCCTGACCTCCTGTGTCCCAGTCATCTCCCACCATAGTGCTCTGCCCAACTCCATACGAGCAGGGTCACGTCTATAACGCATCTCTCCAGATGCTGCGCTCAACCTGCGATCGTTGAGTTCACGGTCTAACGCACTGGATCATCATGCTTACAGCAACCTGCATCACCAAACTTTGTCACGGATAATCTCAGACCTATGGGTCATGGGCCAACAACAGTCTTGCTACGCTACACTGGCTGAATTTAGCTGATGGTGATTAACTGCTATCTTAGGGTTGTCCGACGGAACACCGGATGCGTGAACTCGCTAGGGTTTCCGGCCAATTTCTTTCCCCAAATCAAGAAACTAACAGAAAACCCTAAATCACTAGTTACCTCTGCTGATTTTGACCACAATCAAAATTATGCTCCTGCTGACGTCGGCGTGATGTCATCCCTCCAAATCGAAATCGCCGTGCCGAATTTCGTCTGTTCATGTCTTGCTCCCGTCAGCTCGTCAAATCGAAATTGCATTTTGATTTCTGCCATTGACTGCTCTCGATCGTTGACTCCACCTCGAAGCACACGCTTGTGCTTCGTATTCAACCTCGCGACACACGACGCCGCTGCGTCGTTTCCTCCACCGAGCGCCGCTGTGCTCACGAGCTCACCGGGGAAAGGCAAAGAAAGGACACCGCCTTGCCCTCGCCCCCTCGTCATCGTCCGGCAGCCGCCCACCGCCGGAATCATAGTGGCCGCCGCCGCTAGAAACTCCAAAACAACACCGGAACAGGGGAAAGGCATAGGGAGAATAAACTCTTTATTCTCCAAAGAAAGCTTACAACCACCTCTCCTCACTTCGTCGCCCCTTTGGCCAATGCCCCCGTTCCTCCCTCACCGGCCGCTGCCAGTTACAATCTATCTCTAACCTCACTACTCACTCACTCTCTCGTCGGCGCACTCGCCGAAACCTCACCCTCTAGTGCCATCAGGGCCCCTGCCCTGGATGGGGCGACGACGCTCTCACCGTCGCCATTGGTGGCGCCTCCGCACTGCTCTGTGGTGTCGCCTCTGCGCACCCCCCTGCTTCGTTCGCCTCTCGGACGTTTATAGGAGAGCTCGAGCTGCTTCTCCTCGTTGCCACGATCCGTGTCCTCCGCTTGAAGACACCGTCGTCCGCGTCTTCGGCAAGCTTCACGTGCGCGCATGTCGTCAGCTCTACGACACTCGCGTTGTACGCGTCTTCCTCTGAAGACGCCGCATTTGCTCGTAGCTGTTGATGAAGACAGCGTCCGATCTCCTCACCGAGCTCCTCGCGCCCACGTCATCCGCGCACGAAGCCACTGGAACTCGTTGATGCTGCTCGCGTCGCTCGCGTATGCTTCGTCCACTCGAACAGCCACCCAAGGAACTCGTCGTCCGAGTTTTCCTCTGCATCGTCCGGTATTGTTTGCCGATGATGCCGCGTTTGCGGTCAAACACAAATGTTGACCACGCAAATTCGGCTCTGCCTTGGCCTCTTCAATGTGGGCCTGGTTTTTGGCCCAGCCTAACTTATCCTGGGCTGAACCGGAGAATTCCAAGCCTGACACTAGGCATGAGGATCTACTGGGATAGATCCAAGAGGCTTCTGGCCCTTAGTCAGAGTACTTACATTGATAAGGTCCTGGAGATGTTAATTTGTAGCGATCCAAGAAGGGGTACCTTCCAGTGAGACATGGCCTTACACTCTCAAAGTGCCAGTATCCCATCACACAGGCTGAGAGGGATGACATGAGTCGAGTGCCCTATGCTTCGGCAGTAGGCTCGATCATGTATGCGATGTTGTGTACTAGACTGGACATGGCTTATGCTATGAGCATAACCAGCCGATACCAATCCAATCCGAGTCTGCAGCACTGGGTGGCTGTAAAGAACATCCTTTAGCATCTGAGAATAACTAAGGATTTGTTCTTGGTCGATGGGGGACAAGAAGAGCTCAGTGTTCAGGGCTACATTGATGCATCGTTCCAGTCAGACCATGATTACTTAAGATCGCAGATAGGCTATGTGTTCAGATTAAATGGAAGTGCTATGAGCTGAGAGAGTTCTAAATAGTCCATTGTAGCTAATTCTACTGTTGGGAAACCCCAGGAACATTTTACAAATTTTTGGCATTAAGACAACACATGCGCAGCAGAATCAATGTCCCCGAAACAGGCCAGTCCCAAAAACCCAGTGCGGATCGTCAAGCGAGGGGATCGACACGATGTGATAGAAAGTACCTTAAGTGAGCAAAGAGATGTCGATGTTGAGATAGGTGCCCACGTGTTCGCCCTCTGCAGTCTAACACACACGGACTCCTTGAGCTCTCTTCTTCCGCGCTTGGTGCTAGCCTCGGGAAGAAGATTCAAGCCTTATGTTCTACCTCTTCAACTCTGCACTACCTCCAAGGTGTATGCGCCAAGAAGAATGAGAGCAGAAGTAGTCGCCAAGTCCAAGTCCTTCTTGCGCCAAGAGGAGGAGAAGAAGTCTTGTGCTTGCGGCTAGATGTTGGAGGAAGAGAAATTGCGCCAAGAGCCTCGAAGCTTTCGCCCCTCTCTATTGCTTACGCCTCCAAGGAATTGTCACATATGAGAGGGAGCGGCTAGGTGCTCTTTTATAGGGCAAGAGGCGGTTTGTGAAAGGCTAGGATGAAGACAAGTGGGCAGCTAGGATGATAAGGTTTTAGGCAAGGAAAGTCTCCAAGACATTTCCATAATTCTCATTCAACTATTGCTTTTGTGCCCATGCCTTTCTTTGTGCGCCAAGGCCTTGCCTTGTGGCCCAAGCAATGCCATAGAGGCATTCATACCATAAGGGATAAAGGGGGGAGGCGCCAATTGCTTCCTTATGAAGCCAATTGTGCCACTTCTCACCATTATGCCCATAGGCACCTAGGGGAGAAGACTTGTCCCCATTATACCCTTCTAGCCCTTCTTCTCTTCATGATAACTTATTAGTGAGCCCAACTTAGTAATGGGCCTAGCCCAAAGACCATTACCCATGTCGACCAAGTGATTGCATCCGATCCAACTTAACCCATGGTTAAATGAGGCTAACAATGGTTAATTCGGCCAATATGCCAAAAACAGAATTTTTCTCTAATAAGTTTCTTCCATCTCATCAGGCCCATTGGCGCTGATGAAATTTCCAAAATAGATCCGAGTTATCCAATAACTCGATCATAAGGCTTCCCGATCAATATGAGAACTCGAGTGTCTTGGTGTGTGACCCTGTAGGTTCCTTTGACGTTGGCAGTGCAGACCTAAGGTCTCACAAGCAGTGAGTGGCACCTAGTAGTGCATCGCTGCTACCCAAGTCATCAGATTGGATATCGACATTGACATCCCCATCATCGCAACAGGTACAGATACATTACAGTCTCTTTGCCTAACTGATATCCGATTGGACAAGTGTGTCATCACTTGTTTTCATCCAATCACATGGCTATGACTAAAACAAGTTCTTACCTGGGTATGGCCATGCACTCTCAGTCATAGAGCCAAAGAGGAGCTCCATGGATATCATACTTCCCTAAGGAAGGGGCAAATCCTTTGTCTGTCCATTGACCTTCTCATATGGGTCATGACATGCTCAATAACAACCGTTATGATCTCCCATCTACGGTGAGGTGTTGGGTTGTATCAAAGCAAGTCCCTAACCACATAGAATGATCAATGACCTCAAGTTAAGGGATCAATGCATCTCCTGTCACTTGTGAGGATAA
>JANTFE010015130.1:15087-26437 GCA_027562315.1 Costus pulverulentus | reverse complement strand
CCAAACATGGTCGTACCTTGGAACACGGGCAGGCCATGTTCACCTCGGCGGATCCTGGCAACTCCAAACATGGCCGTGCCTCAGAACACGGGCAGGCTGTGTTCACATTGGGATAACCTAGAGCACCCAAACACGGCTGTGTTCACCAACACAGCCAGGCCATGTTCGGCCCTGAAGACATAAACGAGCCCTGACGACCCCGTTTCGATGTACGTCACCCTCCCTACCATGTTGCTCCACCTCATGATGATCCAAAGGAGCCCTACAAGATGACATTATGGTGGTCCCAACGCACCTCTGAACCAGTGCATCGCTTTGTGGGAGTTGTGTGTCCGTTAGCTATCCACACCAAAGTTATTCAGCCCAAAATCACCACGAGTCACCTGCCAGATGGCCCAACCTCTGATGGGCCATGCAATCACCTCAGTAATATTGCCTAAGAGCGCACCACATCGGTAGTAACTTAGTTCACGACATCCAAATTCTACTGCTTTGTCGTGGTGTGCTCCGAGTGCGTCTAATTGCCTCCATTCGAAAGGTGAAGGACCATGCGACTAGCTTCATGGAATATTAGGTTGGAGTTTGTTTTTCCTTGTCTTGTAGCTGCAGATTGACCACTTTAGTGGTCTGCAAGAGTAGCTATTTGTTAAAGTGTGTTGTCTTTAGTAGTTTTGTCTTGTCCCCCCCCCCCTCTTGTTCGATAAAAGAGGAGGCTGGGGTAACTTCATCCTTAGTTCTCTTAGTGAGTAGAGACCTCTTGGTGAGCTGAGAGCCTCCAGCGCGAAGAAGTCGAAGTCGGTACTTTGTCTTAGGAGTACGTACAGGTTGAGGGCGCCCCCTCGATTCTAAGTTGTTCCCCTTTCCCTACTTTCAAAGAAGTAAATCCCACCCCACCGGTGGATCAGGTTCACCTATTTTTCCACTTCATTGCATACGTTTCCACTGTGGTTTTCATCCCTTCACCCACAGGTATCCGTTCATCGGAGGCGTGGCTGGTTCTCTTGTTTCTTTGGTGCGTTTTCAGCTACATAGGCGTGCAATCTGAATCCTGCACCACCGTTGCCCTTTGAACGTGCTGAGCTTAAAGTGCAAAGTGAGCTTGCTAACTTCCTATGAGGTTAGTCTGTTACATTCAGTAGTTTGGTGCCATTGAGTTCTTTTTGCATTCGTGTTGCCCGGATTGAGCTCAACACTATTTTCATCGCGCTTTCCTCGTGTTTCCCTGCATTTCTGATGCGTTCGTCTCGCGACCGTCTCCCGTTTTCGCGCGCATCGTGTAACACCATAGAGTATGGCTCTAAGGACCCTCCCACCCATTAGTAGCTTCATCATTCTGGTATCAGTGAGTGTTGCGCGTTCGATTCCTATCGTTCACATGATCCGACTCCTTAGGCATAGAATATTTCTGCATCGTCTTTCGCATTTTCAGCATTTTTGTGCATTGTTGAGTCTTCCCTTGTTTGTGCATGGTGACCACGTGGTCACAAGTCATGTCTTCCCAACTCCCAAAAACCATCCCCGAAACCCAAGAATCGGTCTAGCCATCGGAAGGGCCTAGTACCCGCTTAGAGTCTATGGCTGCACTTGAGGAGCGAATTGATGTGAAACTGGAGGCGCTATCTGCGCGAGTGGACGCCCACAAGTCGAGCCATGATGCCATGATCCAGCAGATTCTGGCTGGGATCCAGACTCTCACTAATCACCTTGGGTCCACAGAGCATAGACGCTTGAACCTGGTTAACCCTCCGGCGTCCGGAAACCCAGCCCCTACTAGAGAGTTGCCCCCGTTAGCCGTGCCCACCCGGCGGTGCATCTATGAGGATGACTGGGGTCGCCCAAGGCCATACGAGGCCGACGGGGGCCTAGGTCATGGTGGTGATCCCCGTGATGAGGACGATGTATGGGCCGCAGAAGAAGCCTGGCCCAATGGGCGCTTTGGCCATGCTTGGGCCGCACCTTGAACCCCAGCCCACACCTGTGGCGAGCGTCCCTGATGCGTTACATTTATATAGTATTTTTGCCTATATTTTAAATCATATTTTGGGCTTATTTGCATGATTTTGTGATACTTTTAGTGTTTTTATCTTACTTTGCACAGAATCTTCACTTTTCTTGGTTTTTGTGAAAATGTAGGTAAAATGGCCTAAAAATGATGGATTTTGAGGGTTTTTGAAGCCAAATCATGATTCCCGAGGAGATCACGAGCTCACACATCCAATTTGGGGCAAAAACGCTAAAGAACGAGACATTTACGGCCTTGGCCATAATTGCTGATTCGGCCGTAAAAGCGATGACGAACGGAGGACGAATAAATAGAAACTTTCATGGGCAAGGCCAGAATTCCATCACGGGCTGTAAAAGTTTCTATGACCAAAAGCATTATACATCAAAATAATTATGGCCGAAGCCGTAAACTCATCACCGACCGTAAAAGTTTTTGCCCCTTCGTGTTTCTCACTCGATTCGACTCCAAACTGAACCAAATTTGAACCAAACTCTCTAGAAACCTTCCTAGACCGGTTCTATACTGATTAGACTATAAAAGGAAAGGTTTTGGAAGGGTTTCGGGGGCTTCTAGGCACAAAAATGAGAGGAGGCGGCGGCGATGGCGAGAATTGATTCCAGGGCAGAAAACGAACAAGAAAGCCGCGCAAAAGAAGAATTAGAGGGTTGATCTTCGTCTCCACGTCAAGGGGAAGCATTTCTACTATCTTGTCTAGCAATTTCTTGTATTTTTATTGAGTTTCATGCGATTTTCATCAATGAACATGAATGTGTAAACCCTTATTTCGGGATTTGGGGAATAGCCCGTTGACGATTTATGGATTAAATACATAGTTTTAAATCTTTGACATTATCTTTTATAGATTTGATTTGATTAGAATTGTGTTTATTTCATGAATTACCCTGATCAAGTAATTTTACGTCTTAGACGTTGCGAGAAGGATTGGGAGGTGAATCGCAACGTCGGATCTATTCTTTTCAAACCTGTGAATCCGATCATGAGAGTAGTTCGGATTCGCTTGAAGAATTACCATGGTTTTTCACAAAACTTAATGGGTCTATTTATGTTAATTGCCATGGGAGTAGGGAATTAATGTAAATAGATACCGAGTTACGCTTTGGGAGGAGGTAATCTCTACCTTAGGAAAAATCCCTTTCAAAATTATAATTTTCTGATCAAAAGATTTATTTGCAAATTTTATTTATAATCATCAACGTGGTGAAACCCTAGATCCTAAATTTATCCGAATTGATTTTTACCCGAACGCTCGCTTTTGCTTCTTTTTGTACTTAGAAGTTGCCAAAACAAAAACCACATATTGATTCGTCTAGATATAGATCAAACGTGTAATCGGTACTTGACCGCCAGATCCTCATTGGGAACGATAATCTTTTTATTACTTCGATAAATCTGTGCACTTGCGCATACCTATCAAGTTTTTGGCGCTGTTGCCGGGGATCAGGCCAGTCAATATTGATTTAATTGTGAGATTTATAGACTAGACATTTTTTTATTTTTTTATTATTTTTGTTTTTATTTTTATTTTTATTTTATTTTTTTTATTTGTTTTTGTTTTCATTTTTTGTTTTATTTGTTTTTCATAACTTTTTTATACAGTTAGTTTATTTTATTTTCCTCTTTTTGGATTAACACGTTGCATGAACAGGAGAACTTAAAAATCACTTGTCTACATATTTTGCATTTCCTGTTCTACATTTTATATTTTTGAATTTTATTGAAAAAAATGATGTTTAATCAATGTCAATGGTCAGGTTAGACATATGTGCCACCGGCGATGACAAGAGAATATGACACAGTTGCATTTCAATCACCTGCAGCAAGGGTAAATTATTTTTCTCAACACACTGAATATTTAAGAATACAATCATCTGTTACCTATGATATTTGTGGAAGCTATTATCATTATCCTTCTGAGTGTCAATTTGGGAATCCTGCTAGTTCTAATTTATCACGGTACCAAAATGATCAGTATAATTCTAGATGGAAAAATCAGCAAACTTCTTTTGATGGGGATTTCTCAAATAATATTTCAGAACCACACTTTGAGGAATCTGAAGAATCTGTGCTAGAATCCATGCTTCAAAAAATTATAATAAATCAGAGTAAGGAACTTGAAGATCTTAGTGAGATGATTGCTCAGCTTACTTCTCAAGTAGAATCTATATATGATAATACTAAAATGCTAGAAACACAGATAGCATAACAAAGTTGTATACTTTAGTTTGATTTGGAAAGTGAAGATATTCATAGTATGATTGATGGCACTGATAAAAATGACATAAAGGAAGAAATCCATGATGAATCTAAGAATTTTGTAGAGTTAGATCAATCATTAGTCATGACTCCTGATTGTAATTTACCTTATGCAAATTTTGATGATTGTGATTTACCTTCTTCGAATTTTGATGATTTTAAAAATTCTGATGATTGTGATTTACCTTCCTCAAATTTTGATGATTTGGATGATTATGATTTACCTTCCTCTGCAATTCACCAGCCATCTAGTCCCCTCTCACATAATGAAGTGTCTTACAACACAAATACTTGGGACATGTTTGAAGAGATATATGAATTTTTTGATTCTTGTGAGAAGAAGGATGATGAATTTAAAGATCCTCAAGAAAGAACTAATGATATAGATGAGGATGAAATTGACAATGTTAAGATGCAATGCCCCATTGAAGAGAAAGAAATTGAGAAAAATTATGAGGAAGAAGATCTTATGCATATTGTACCATCAATTCTTATTCTCTAGGAAAATCCATTAGAAATTTGCATGATTAATGAGGAAGATGATAATTTTAAGGATAATGATGATGAAGTGATTGAAATATTATTTGATGCAAATTTAGCTACAGGTACCCAAGAGAAGATAGCACATGAGATTCTTGATTTCATTGGCATTGAGATAAATGAAAAACCAAATTTGAAATTTGAATACTTTTTTATCAATCCAAGGTATGAATTCTTTGATTTTAATTTTAATCTTCTTCCAATTGCTATTATAAATCTAAAAGAAGAATGCATGATACTACTCTTGGATAAATATAGGAAAATTATTGATTATTCATTGCATGATTTTAATTCTTATTTTTCTATGCATGTATTGGTCACTACGACATGGCTCTACCTGCTTAACTGGATACATTTGGTGGATGTTGTGTCCGCAAGCGCACGGATACTCGAAGTAATATAAAAATATCGAACCACAAAGACCTTGTTGCCAAGTACTAAATAATCGATTTCTCGCTAGCTAGGCAAATCGGAAAATAGTGAATCAAGCTATAAAAAAGAACACGGAGAGAATATCATAGAAGAAACTAGGACTAGGGGTTCATCTACTTTAAATTTCTAATGACTGGATTAAGATAAGTGTTTGTCAATCTAATTCTATCATGATAAAGGTATAATTTACTTCATAAATAAATTGTCTCGCTCTCGCGCAAACAACCGTACAAAGAACCGATCCCCACTCTCATGCAAGATCTATTCAATGCTGAGAATAAGTAAACCATCAACCAAGAACTCAAGGATCACTCTCGTGCATCCGAATTCTGGGTTGATCACCTCAAGTGGAAACTCAAAGATCACTCTCGTGCATCTGAGTCTCAACACTAGTTTTACTTAAGGGTTTCCAATGACTCGACACTCAATCTCTTGCAATATCAAATCAAGTCTACACATTAGCTCAATCCCAAGAGTCAAAAAATCAACAAGGCATTATAGTTCTCTAAAAATCAGAATTCGAAGAACAACCTAATCTCTTACGATAGTTCCAAACTCAAATATTCCTAGGGTTCCGAATTTCAAACAATCAACCTCTCGGTCTATTTCGCAAAATTCTAAAACATGCTGATATTTAAAACACAAAGGAGAATTAAAGAACAATCAATCACAAGAGTAAAATTATCATAATAAAATTAGTTTGACAAAATTAGGGTTTTCTAGCCATTAAGAAACAAAGAGATTACACCCCCATGTCCCATAAAAAGATTAAGCTACCATGATGAAAGGATTACAATAAAACATATTCTCAGAGTGATAAGGAATTGAAAAGAGGGAAGAAAGATTACAAAACAGGGCTGTAATGAAATTACAGCCCGTAATTTGCTTTGAACAGCGCTGTCACCACTACTGTGTCGATTTCTCCTTCGATTCAACTCTGAAAGCTCTAGAACTTGAGGTGCATGTTCTCCTTCACTAGGTGAAACTCTCTGTCAAATTTTGTGGCCGGAAGTGGTATGTAGGTGGAGAATCGACAAACCCTAGCAATTCCTCCTCTCCCTCAATTTCTCCATGGATTCGTGATAATATTCCCTGATTTCACCTTCTATGTTTTCTCCTCTTAAAGACGAGTCCACCGCCTCTTTCAGATCTCAATTTGGAGGTTTGGATCAAAAGATATGGTCTTTGCAAGAATCGGGCAGAAAAATTGAAATTCTGAGTTCCAAAATACGGTACCGTGACAATTCATACGGCAGTGCCGTATTTCATTCTGTGAGTTCCGGACAAAAATTAAGGTGCCGTGAGAGTTTTTCTCCAAAATACGGTAGTGCCATAATTCTGCCAAATCCTTCTGGTTGAGAACGCTGAAGAATACGGCACCGTGAAGATTCATACGGCAGTGTTGTATTTCGCCCAAAACTTCTGCTGAGAAATACGGTACCGTGCGAGTTGCGCTCAAAAATATAGTAGTGCCGTATTTTTGCAATTTGTCTCCTTTTTTCTTGAAATTTGATGGGTAGACTCCTCTTGATGATTAGAACTCATTCATGCATTGATATTGCTCGAAAACTAGTGATAATAATACCTTTTTACTTGAAATTGATTAAAAACCAAATATTGTGTAGATTTCGAAGTATTTGGTAAAAAAGGGTATAAGAGAAAAGTAAAAGAGTAAGACTATGGCTCAAAAGACTACCAAATAAGTATGAAAAACACTATGAAATTTGGAGTCATCAAACACATAAGGCTCAAACTTTGCTTGAACTCAAGTAAATAAAGAAATCAATACTGAGTATTGGAACATAAATTTTCATATGACAAATAAATTTCTAGAATATAATCATCCATAGAGAATTTTATCAATTTCACACAAAATTTTCAAGTAAATACATCGTCTTCTGAAATTAATCTTTAAGACTCAATAATTGAATTAAATAAAAGTTCGCAACATGCATGGTAATAGAATTTAAACTTCATGAATTAATCTTGTTTTTGATATTTTCATCCAATATGTATTTGTTTATAGGAATAGGATCTCCAAATCTTTTTTTTTCACTCATTTTTTTTATTTGTCCTTGACATTCTCTAAATCGATTACCACCCTTTTTCCAATGACGAATTTAGAGTATGTTGGTCACATAACCACACATAATAGAACTCATATCTCATAGGTAGAAAGAATTTTCTTGAGACAGAGGAGTCAATGTCAAAGGAGCTCTCTCTTGGCATGCATCTACATAGACACACACTTTTGCAATGAACTTCAACTCTTGTCTTAGGTACCATTATGAACACAATGCCAAGAAGAGGAGTTATTCTTTTTCTTTTTGTGGACTTCAACCCATGTCTTTAGGTCCCACTGTTAATTTTATACAGTGCCAAGTAGGGGAGTCATCCTTTCTCATGGATTTGGATCTATTTTTCCCAACAAATAACATAAAAGATTATAAAGATCAACTAGATTAATTAGTTGATATCAACTCAATAACATGTGCAAATATGCTCATTTTATTCAAAAGAATTATTTCACTTCAAGATTGCATTCACTAAACAATGCATTTACCTAGAATTTCATGCATCAATTAATGAAAAATTTCCAACAAATAGATTATATTAGAGAAATAAATTCAACATATAAAATCTATTTTCAATTTCTAGAAATTGATATGCATGATAAATCGTTAAAAATTTTGGCATGGTGTTTGTAGTATATTTAGAAAAATCCTTATACACATCATCATCATATTGTGTCAACACAACCAAATCGAAATATCTATCAATAAAATCAAAAGGAGAGGATCCGTGGCATGTGAGCACAAGAAGTTTGAAGTATTCATCTTCCATTTGAACACATGGATTATCAGAAAAATATAAAGGATGGAATGCAAATAAGTAGGAAGAAAATACTCACAAAGGTGTATTAGTCTGTGTCAGACCCAATCATCCTCTGTGTCTTCGGTTTCGCACCACTAGAGTTTTTTTTTTGACAAAAATTAATTTTCACCTACAAAAAGAAAAGAAAAATTAGTGCTAAGTAAAAAAAATAAAAACAAAAATAAAGTAAAAATAAGATAGAGTAAAAGTGCTTGGGTTGCCTCCCAAGAAGCGCTAATTTAACGGTCATTAACTTGACCATTGAACACTTGGAACTGATCGTGACCGTGTCTTCAGTCGCCATAATGATTGCTTAGTGTTTTGTTCGTGGCTTTCGAGAACATAAGACTCAAACTTGAAACAGTATCCAAATTTATTTATGAGCTTTTTTGCTTCTTCAGTTAATTTTGATATTCCTTTCCTCCTTCGTCTCTTCTTCTTCTTTGCTGCCCTTTCCTGAAATTCTTGATTAGCACACCTAGAAAATGTATCAGATTCAAAAGGTTCTTCAAATAAAATATGCATGTCACAAATAGCCTCCTCATAAACTGTTTCTATGCTACAACATGTCCTTGAGTGTGATGCCCTTTTTAAAGAATTAGTTAAGTCAAATTCAATTAAATCACCACAAATATCAAATGTCAAATTTCCCTTTTTTGACATCAATGCGAGCTCCAGCTGTGGCCAAAAAAGGTCTACCAAGTATAATAGGGTTTTTTGAATTTTCCTCCATATCCAATACTATAAAATCAGCAGGTATGAAAAACTTACCAATTTGAACAGGAACATTTTCTAAAATACCAACCAGATGCTTTACTGGTAAATCAGCAAGTTGCAAAGACATTGAGGTTGGTTTGAGCTCTCCAATGTTCAGTTTCCTGCACACAGACAGAGGTATTAGACTAACACTAGCACCGAGATCACATAAGGCTCGGTCGAAAGTAAACTCCCAATAGAATAGGGGACAGAAAAGCTACCTGGATCTTTCAATTTGGGTGGTAGCTTGTTCTGAATGATGGCACTACATTCTTTAGTTAAAGCAACAGTGCCATAATCTTCAATTTTTCTCTTGTTAGATAAAATTTCTTTTAAAAATTTTGCATATGTAGGCATTTTAGAAATAGTATCAGTGAGAGGAATATTAATATACAACTTTTCCAAAACCTCCAAAAATTTCCCAAACTGCCTATCTAACTTAGCTTGCATAATCCTTTGGGGGAAAGGGATAGGTGTACTATATGCAGAACTAGGTCTGGGTACCTCAACCTCACAAGGTAAGTCACCTTTCTGTGAAGACCCATTCTCTTCAGAAGGAGAAGAATCAGGAAGGGGCTGCACTTGTGTGGGCTGTGGTTCCAAAACAGGTTCCTCACTAGGCATAACATTAGGCTCATCCTTCTCATCATCTAAGGGTCCCCTTGGATCTTCCAACTGTCTACCACTCCTAGTCATGATGGCATTACAATGTTCCCTGGGATTGGGTTCAAGTTTTGCAGGTAGCTTCCCAGGGGGTCTATAAGGTGTATTAGCCTATTGTGCCATCTGAGTTTCTAACATCTTGTTATGAGCAACAACACCATCCAACCTAGAGTTTATCTGCTTAAGGGTTTCTGTAATCTCATCATTTTTGCTCATCTGATTACCCATGAATCTCTCAAACATCTCTTCTAAACTAGATTTTTGGGGTTGACTCTAGTTTGACTGTCTCTGGTTATACCCCCTATTATCATTTTGCCCACTAGTTTGATTGTTGCTTTTCCAATATAGGTTAGGATGGTTGTGCCAACCAGGATTGTAAGTATTGGAGTAAGGGTCATTAGATGTACTCTGATTGTAATCCCCTACTGCATTCACTTGTTTCTCACCTTTATCAATAATGATTTTACACTCTCTAGCATGGTGCTCATTGTTTCCACAAACCTCACAAACAACAGAATATACAGCAGCGGTTTGCATTTGGAAAGAATCAAAATGGTTACATAACGAGTCTACCTTTTCTGCAAGAGAGCGCCAACCATCACCATCGTTCTTACCCTGAGGAGGCTGATAAAGCACTCCTCTCTCGGAAGCCCACTGGTTGTGGTTTAACGCCATCTCCTCAATCAAGGCATGGGCTGCATCAACAGTCTTGTTCATCAAAGCTCCGCTTGCAGCAGCATCAACCGTTAAGCGTTTGTTGTAAAGAAAACCACTATAGAAAGTCTGAATTAAAACCCAGTCTTCCAGTCCATGGTGGGGGCACTTCCGTTGGAGCTCATTAAAGCGCTCCCATCCTTCACTCATTGATTCTCCGTCTCTCTAGGCAAAGCCTGTGATTTGGTTCCTCAACTGGATCATTTTACTGGGAGGAAAGTACTTCTGCAAGAAGGCATTTGACAAGCGCTCCCAAGTAGTAAATGTCCCAGTTGGATGTGCATGAAGCTAGACTTTTGCTCTGTACCTGAGAGAAAAAGGAAAGAGACTTAGCCTGAGGGCATCGTCAAATACACCATTAATGTTTATGGTGTCACATAATTCAAGGAAAAGGGATAAGGGTTGGTTTAGATCTTCCAAAGGAGATCCTCCAAACTGATTCTGTTGAATCATCGATAAGAACGCTAGCTTGATCTCAAAGTTGTTCGCATCTATACCAGGCCTAGTGATGCTGGAATGAATTCCCTGTGTATTTGGGATTACATAGTCGCGCAATGTCCTTCTTTCAGCCATGATGGATTCTTCTTCTCTTTCTTCTACAACTTGTGTCTCCTCAAATCTCAATCTTTTTTGCAGTCTCAGAGTCTTGTTTATCTCATGATCAAAAAGTACAAGTGGTCCTGACCTAAGATTCCTACGCATGCAAAGTAGATAGATCAAGTGATTTCAAGAAAATAGAAAATAAACAGAAAAAACAACAAAACAGTAAATAAAACCTAGTCTAGTAATAATCTCGATATCTTCAATATCGATAAAACCTAGGTCCCTGGCAACGGCACCAAAAACTTGTTGTGTTCGCAAGTGCACGGATACTCGAAGTAATATAAAAATATCGAACCACAGAGACCTTGTTGCCAAGTACTGAATAATCAATTTCTCGCTAGCTAGGCAAATCGGAAAATAATGAATCTGTAGGGAACCCCATTCAAGAGGGGTGCGAAACCCTAAAGTGGCGCAACATGATAGGCAGCGGATTCAAGGGTCGAAGAGCATGCATTATATGATCAACTTTCGAAAAACATGAATAGCGAA
>JANTFE010015130.1:0-14987 GCA_027562315.1 Costus pulverulentus | reverse complement strand
GGACTTTACTGCATGTCAGCCCAGCTGAACAGCTTTGAGACATTATTCAGAAGTACACTTATTACAGCAGACAAGGTAACAACCTGAATAATAACCATGCCTTTATAACCATAAGAGTTTATTACATGATACTGTTACAATCCCAAGGCCTCAAACATTAGCCTTAAGGGCATACCCCAACAGAATCAAGCTATCAAAAAGAACATGGAGAGAATATCAGAGAAGAAACTAGGACTAGGGTTTCATCTACTTTAAATTTCTAATGACTGGATTAACATAAGTGTTTGTCAATCTAATTCTATCATGATAAAGGTATAATTTACTTCATAAATAAATTGTCTCGCTCTCACGCAGATAACCTAACAAAGAATCGATCCCCACTCTCGTGTAAGATCTATTCAATGCTGAGAATAAGTAAACCATCAACCAAGAACTCAAGGATCACTCTCGTGCATCCGAATTCTGGGTTGATCACCTCAAGTGGAAACTCAAAGATCACTCTCGTTCATCTGAGTCTCAACACTAGTTTTACTTAAGGGTTTCCAATGACTCGACACTCAATCTCTTGCAATATCAAATCAAGTCAACACATTAGCTCAATCCCAAGAATTCAAAAATCAACAAGGCATTATAGTTCTCTAAAAATCAGAATTCGAAGAACAACCTAATCTCTTACGGTAGTTCCAAACTCAAATATTCCTAGGGTTCCGAGTTTCAAACAATCAACCTCTCGGTCTATTTCGCAAAATTCTAAAACATGCTGATATTTATGACACAAAGGAGAATTAAAGAACAATCAATCACAAGAGTAAAATTATCATAATAAAATTAGTTTGACAAAATTAGGGTTTTCTAGCCATTAAGAAACAAAGAGATTACACCCCCATGTCCCATAAAAAGATTAAGCTACCATGATGAAAGGATTACAATAAAACATATTCTCAAAGTGATAAGGAATTGAAAAGAGGGAAGAAAGATTACAAAACAAGGCTGTAATGAAATTACAGTCCGTAATTTGCTTTGAACAGCGTTGTCACCATTGATGTGTCGATTTCTCCTTCGATTCAACTCTGAATGCTCTAGAACTTGAAGTGCATGTTCTCCTTCACCAGGCGAAGCTCTCTGTCAAATTTTGTGGCCGGAGGTGGTCTGTAGGTGGAGAACCAATGAACCCTAGAAATTCCTCCTCTCCCTCAATTTGTCCATGGATTCGTGATAAAATTCCTTGATTTCACCTTCTATGTTTTCTCCTCTTAAAGACGAGTCCACCGCCTCTTTCGGATCTCAATTTGGAGGTTTGGATCAAAAGATATGGTCTTTGCAAGAATTGGGCAGAAAAATCAGAATTCTGAGTTCCAAAATACGGCACCGTGACAATTCATACGGCAGTGCCGTATTTCATTCTGTGAGTTTCGGACAAAAATTATGGTGCCGTGAGAGTTTTTCTCCAAAATATAGTAGTGTCGTATTTCTACGAAATCCTTCTAGTTGAGAACGCTGAAGAATACGACACCGTGAAGATTCATACGGCAATGTCGTATTTCGCCCAAAACTTCTGCTGCGAAATACGGTACCGTGAGAGTTGCAATGAAAAATACGGTAGTGCCGTATTTTTGCAATTTGGCTCCTTTTTTTTGAAATTTGATGGGTAGACTCCTCTTGATGATTAGAACTCATTCATGCATTGATATTGCTCGAAAACCAGTGATAATAATACCTTTTTACCTGAAATTGATTAAAAACTAAAGATTGTGTAGATTCTAAAGTATTTGGTAAAAAAGGGTATAAAAGCAAAGTAAAAGAGTAAGACTATGGCTCAAAAGACTACCAAATAAGTATGAAAAATACTATGAAATTTGGAATCATCAGTGGACACACTCATGAGACGAAGAAAAAGAAGATGACTACATGCTCTCTACTATGGCACTGATTCACTAACTCCACCATGACATGAAACCTTGGTCAAGCTAATGACCTTAAACAAGCGCTTTTGGGAGGCAACCCAAATTTTTGAATTTTACTGCTCTTAGTTTTTTTTTAATTTTAACAAATTTTTACAGCATGTATTGATGAATTTTTATTGATAGAAAATCTTTTAATAAATTATTTTATGTGCAGGGATTTTTGGAAAATTTTTACCTGAAGAAAAGGTATTTGACGAGATATTCACGGGCGTGGCCGTGAGTCACTCACGGCCGTAAATTTAATTTTTGCAGATGGATTTAAGTCACAGAAACTTTTACGGCCGTAGCCGTGAACGGCTCATGGACCATAAAAACCCAATTTCTCGTTGATTACTTCCACCTCAAGCGACGAACCTCTGTTCTTGACCTTCCTTCATCACCAGTGGCCCTTTCCGTTGATCTCCCAATGAGATTTTGGCCGGATATCATTAGCAAGCGCCGGACATTCGCAAGAACACAAGTTCGCCGCCGAAGCTTGATTTCAGCCTGATTTTTTGCTCAAATTTGTGGGAATCTCTTTACCTAACTATTACATTTGGTTTCTCCACTTGATTTATATGCTTTTGCACTGATTTGGAACCGAGATTATTTGATTATTGAGTGAGATTTATGCAAAATCGTGGTTGATGTTTTTCTAGAGTTACTGTAGCTTCACGATTTTTGCAAAAACTCTATTTATCTGTGTTGGTATTTGATGTTTGTGATACTTATTTGACATACATGATGACTTTTAATGTATTTGGATGCATGATGTTGATCTGGAATAAATTTTGGTATTATACTGAATTTTCATATTAGAGATGGTAAATGCTTATTTGATTGTTGAAACATGATGGTATTTGATGTTTGAAACTTGTTTACATTGTAAAATGTGATTATCTTTGATGTGATATAGTTTCTAGATTTTTCTAAGTCATGTTTTCATTCTTTTGATAATTATATAGGATTTCGCCAATATTACAAAGGGAACTGTTGCAAAACTTTTCTGAAATCTATCATTCATTGATTTTAATGTCTATGTATTTGCAACAACTTAAGTCTAGGGTGTCCTTCAGGATATGCTTATTCTTCATAGCTTTATAAATATGTATTTTGAATGTTTATGATTGTTGAGGATGTTCAAATTTGTTTTACCCTTGATTTTGTACTTAGGAAACATTTTGTGTGATTGATTTGATAACTTAGGGAATTTTTGAAATTTCATGTAGACTTAAATTGTTGAGTAAATTCAATTCTGGTATTGATAAAATACATATGTGAATTGTTATATGTTCAAACGACACGTGCATAGTATCTTTATACTTGAAGTTTAATTTATCTATTTTTTGCTTGATGGAAATTTTTATGAATAGAAATTTGGTGATTTATCTTTTTAAATTGAGATTTGCTCCAACTCCTCTAGTTGAGAAATCTAAAGTCATGAGTTATATTATACCACGAGTTGGTATACTTTAAATCTGTTGCGATCAAATATCGATAACGATTTAAGTACCATCCCACTGATCGGCTTTCTCCAGAAAAAGAAAAAGAAAAAAAAAAGGAAAAGACTCCTCTACTTTGCACTGTTAAATTTGACAATGGTACCAAAGACATGAGTTGAAGTCTAATAATAAAAAAAAAGAGAGGATGGAAATGGAGAAAAAGAGAAAGTTGTAGGCCATGTGGATAACTCTACTGACTTTCATGATTGAGACTATGAGTTAAATTATACTACTTTGTAGTATACTTTAAACATGTTATGATGCTAACAATAAATAGCATATAACAGTTTAAAGACCAAATTGCTTTAAAAATTTCTTATCTTTAACATCACTGAAATTCTTGAAGTAGAAATTTTATCTCTTAAGTGAAATGGATTTATTAAGATGAAAGTATTTGATGCTTAGTGTGTGTTGAATGGATGTTATGACATGAATTGTGAATTTTATCTTTCTTGGATTGTAACCTCTTGGGAATTTATTTCTATTATGATTTTTCTTGAATTACTTGAATTTGAAATATTGATTGCTTAATTTGTAAACTGAGGATATTAATAAGGGCAAAAACAATTAAAAAATCCTTATCTTTACATTCTTTATACATATCAAGGTATTGCTCTTGGATAAGCAAAATTCTAAGTCTAGGGTATTTTGATGCGTTTCATTTATATAGTGTTTTTGCCTATGTTTTAAATCATATTTTGGGCTTATTTGCATGATTATGTGCTACTTTTAGTGTTTTTATCATACTTTGCACAGAATCTTCACTTTTCTTGGTTTTTGTGAAAATATAGATAAAATGGCCTAAAAAAGATGGATTTTGAGGGTTTTTGAAGCCAAAGCATGATTCCCGAGGAGATCACGAGCTCAAACATCCTATTTGGGGCGAAAATGGTGAAGAATGAGACATTTATGGCCTTGGCCGTAATTGCTGATTCGGCCGTAAAAGCGACGACGAACAGAGGACGAATAAACAAAAACTTTCACGGGCAAGGCCGTAATTCTATCACGGGCCGTAAAAGTTTCTGTGACCAAAAGCATTATACACCGAAATAATTACGGCCTAAGCCGTAAACTTATCACCGACCGTAAAAGTTTCCGCCCCTTCGTTTTTCTCACTCGATTCGACTCCAAACTGAACCAAAATTGAACCAAACTCTCCAGAAACCTTCCTAGACCGGTTCTATACTGATTAGACGATAAAAAGAAAGGTTTTGGAAGGGTTTCGGGGGCTTGTAGGCACAAAAATGAGAGGAAGTGGCGGCGACGGCGAGAATTGATTCAAGGGCAGAAAACGAATAAGAAAGCCGCGCAAAATAAGAATTAGAGGGTTGATCTTCATCTCCATATGGAGGGACGCCTTTCTACTATCTTGTCTAGCGATTTGTTATATTTTTATTGAGTTTCATGCGATTTTCAGCTATGAACATGCTGTTTGTTATGAACATAAACGTGTAAACCCTTATTTCGGGATTTGGGGAATAGCCCGTTGACGATTTATGGATTAAATACATAGTTTTAAATCTTTGACATGATCTTTTATAGATTTGATTTGATTAGAATTGTGCTTATTTTGTGAATTACCATGATCAAGTAATTTTATGTCTTAGATGTTGCGAGAAGGACCGGGAGGTGAATCGCAACGTCGGATCTATTCTTTTCAAACTTGTGAATCCGATCACGGGAGTAGTTCGGATTCCCTTGAAGGATTACCATGGTTTTTCACAAAACTTAATGGGTCTATTTATGTTAATTGCCACAAGAGTAGGAAATTAATGTAGATAGATACCGGGTTACGCTTCAGGAGGAGGTAATATGTACTTTAGAAAAAATCCCCTTCAAAATTATAATTTTTAGATAAAAAGATTTATTTGCAAATTTTATTCATAATCATCAACGTGGTGAAACCCTAGATCCTGAATTTATCCGAATTGATTTTTACCCGAACACTCGCTTTTGCTTTTTTTTGTACTTAGAAGTTGCCAAAACAAAAACCACATATTGATTCGTCTATATATAGATCAAACGTGTAATCGGTACTTGACTGTCAGATCCTCATTGGGAACGATAATCTTTTTATTACTTCGATAAATCCGTGCACTTGCGGATACCTATCAGTCCTCGGGTGGATGACGATTTCCTCTACTTCATTCAGAACACCCTCGCACCCTTCGCAGGTGGCCTCGATCCCACACAGTTTATAGATTGGGTCGCGTCTGTTGATGCATATTTTGACCTTTGCAATTGGCCATAGCACTCACGCATTAGGTACGTGCGCACCTTGCTTGAGGGGCCTGCACATTTACATTGGGAAAACGTGGAGCGCCAAAACGTGCAGCAAGCCCTTCCCCCGAACACCGAATGGGCGGAGATGTGGTATCGCCTCCGTGAGCGATACATACCTCCTTCATATAGGCAGCATCTCCTTGATCAGTATAGCAGCCATCACCAAGGCTTGGGCACCGTCAAGGAGTACCGTCTCACCTTTGAGACGTTGCAACTCCGTTGCAACCTGCAGGAGGACCCTGAGTTAGTATTGTCCAAATTTAAGAACGGACTCCGTGCTGATATCCGCCGAGCCTTGCCCACGTATGGTTCAGAGACGTTTGACCAGACCTTTCAGCACGCTAGAGATATTGAGCATGACCTTCGCGCTACGAGGTTAGTATGTTATATTCAGTAGTTGGGTGCCATTCCCTTTTATTCGCATTCATATTGCCCCGATCGAATTCTTCGCTGTGCCTTCGTGCTTCTATCGGTTTCCCTGCACTTTCCGACGCGCTTTCTCTTTCCACGTCTCACGACCCTCTCCCATTTTTGCGTGCATTGTGTAAAATCCTAGAGTACGGTATTAAGGACCATCCCACCTATTAGTCACTTCATCAATTATGGTATCAGAGGAGGTTGCGCATTCGATTCTTATCATTCGCATTATCTCACTGCATCGCATTGCATATTTTTGCACTTTTTGGTTTTCCGCATTTCGCATTAGTCGCGTCCCCCTTGTTTGTGCATGGTGACTACGAGGTCAAAAATCATGGTGACTACGGTCCAGCCTTCGGAAGGGGCTAACACCCGCTTAGAGTCTATGGCTGCGCTTGAGGTGCGAATTGATGCGAAACTTGAGGCGCTATCCGCACGCATGGATGACCATCAAGCAAGCACGAACACCATGGTCCAGCAGATTTTGGCTGGGATCCAACACCTCATTGGTCAAGCCAGGTCCACGGAGCATGGACGCACAAATTCGGTTAACCCTTCCGGCGTCCGCAAACCCAGCCCCCACTAGAGAGTTACCTCCATTGGTGGCGCCCACCTGGCGGCGCCTCCACGAGGAGGAATGGGGTCATCCACGGCCTTACGAGGCACATTGGGATCTGAGTCACAGTGACGACCCACTTGATGACATGATGTTCGGGCCGCTCAAGGTCCTCAGCCCAATGGTCGCTTTGGCCATGCTTGGGCCGCACCTCGAACCCCAGCCCAAACCCACATCGAACGCCCCCGGGCGGATGACGACTTCCGCCCCTTCATTCGAAATACCCCGCACCTTTCACGGATGGTCTTGACCCCACACAGTTTCTTGATTTGGTCGCATCCGTCAACGCATACTTTGATCTTAGTCAGTGTCCGCAACACTCCCACGTTAGGTATGTGCGCACCTTGCTTGAGGGGCCTACACGTTTACATTGGAAAAACGTGGAGCGCCAAAACACGCACCAACCCCTTCCCTCGATCACCGAGTGGGCAGAAATGTGTTATCGCCTTCGGGAATGATATGTACCCCCTTCGTATAGGCAGCGTCTCCTTGACCAATATAGTAGCCTACACCAAGGTTCGGGTACCATCGAGGAGTATCGTCTCACCTTCGAGACGCTTCAACTCCGCTGCAACTTGTAGGGGGACCCCGAGTTAGCACTATCGAAGTTTAAGAATGGGCTCCGCGTGGACATCCGCCGAGCCTTGCCTACGTATGGTTCGGAGACCTTAGACCAAACCTTTCAGCGCGCTCGAGACATCGAGCAAGACCTTCACGCCGTGGCTAGGCGCAGCGACTTTGGCCCCCATAGGCGTCCTCATGCGGGCGGTTCCCTGCAACCCCACCCGCGATTTGAGCGTCCGGAGCCTCGTCCGGACCAGCGTCCCACACCCCCGACCCATCCATTCCCTAGACGCCCACACCTCAAGGTTTCGTCTTCTTGGCCCACTTGGGAGGAGAAGGGCAAGGCCCCTACGGTTGGGTCCTCTAGCCGCATCACCTATTACAACTGTCTGCAGTTGGGTCACTTGTCGCGTGAGTGTCCCAAGAAACCTGCCCGAGCCGACGCAGGTCCAGCCCACATCGCTACCATAAACCCCGCTGACACGACGTCGAGGCCGAGTGCTACACTAGTGGTGAGGAGTCAGGTCCAGCCCGCACCTTCCAAGGATTGGAGGCGCTCGGGCATTTTTACCACTTACATTAAGTGCAATGGGCACCCATGTAAGATCGTCATAGATGGATGTAGCAGCTTGAACGTGATCTCGCGGACAACGGTCACGCGCTTCGGCCTTCGCCTTGAGTGACACCCGAGACCTTACTCTATCGCGTGGGTCGATACCACAAGTCTTCCGGTCACGCACCAATGTCAAGTTCCCATCGCTTTTGGGAACTATTGTGAGAAGGTATTGTGTGACGTCACGACTATGGATGTCGCCCACGTCATCCTTGGCCACACATGGCTATACGATAGGGATGTGGTTTACTATGGCCGGTCGAACACTTATGTGTTTGACCACGATGACCAGAAGATCCGCTTGATCTCGGCTCCGCCCAAGGAGCTTCACGCGTCCACCTCTAAGGGCCTGATCACACCCTCGGTACCTGCACCTCCGCGTGCCCCCAAGGTCTCTCTCATGCGCACTACCACACTGGTTTGTGAGGCCCATAAGACCAAGACCGTCTACGCACTCATGCTGCGTGAAGTGCAGGATTCTATCCCTTGCCTTGACCCGGCGCCTCCCGTTGAGGTGTCTGCCCTCCTTGCCGAGTTTGGTGATATCAGCCCTGAGGATTTGCCTCACGGCCTTCCCCCGGAAAGGGAAATCCAACACGTGATTGACCTCATCCCGGGAGCACCCCTCCCTAACTTACCCTATCATCGTCTCAACCCCACGGAGCACACTGAACTACAGCATCAAGTGGATGATCTCCTCACTAAGGGGTATATCCACGAGAGTCTGAACCCTTGTGTCGTTCCCGCGCTTCTCACGCCCAAAAAGGATGGGGTGTGACGCATGTGTGTTGATAGTCGTGCCATTAATAGGATCACCATCAAGTATAGGTTTCCCATTCCTCGGCTTGATGACATGTTGGATTTGATCTCTGGCGCATCATGGTTTTCCGAGCTCGACCTCCAGAGCGGATATTACCAAGTCTACATTCGCGAGGGCGATGAGTGGAAGACCGCATTTAAGACCAAGGATGGTCTTTACGAATGGCTTGTCATGCCATTTGGGTTATCCAATGCCCCTTCTACGTTCATGCGCTTGATGAGTCAAGTCCTCAAGCCATATATGGCCAAGTTTTTGGTCGTCTACTTTGACGACCACCTGATCTATAGTCAGACCCGCGATGAACACTTGGAGCATCTTCGCTCCACTTTCGAACTCCTATGCAAAGAGCACCTGAAGGAGCTCCGGCGACCCTGTTTTGAGGTACGTCACCCTCCCTACCATGTTACTCCACCTCAGGATGATCCAAAGGAGCCTATCAAGGTGTCATTATGGTGTTCCCAACGCACCTCTCAACCGCCGGATCACTTCGTGGGAGTTGTTAGCCCATTATCAATCCATAACGCGGTGCTTCCACCCCAAGAGCCTTGCAACCCAACCGCATGAAGGCTTAGTCCAAGATGGGCCGCACAATCATCTTAACAATATGGTCCAAGAGCGCGCCACAACAGTTGTGACTCAGCCCACAACATCGAAATTCTGCTGTTTCATCGCGGCGTGCTCCGAACGCGTCTAACCACCTAGCTGTACTATGGGACGACGGGTCAAGAGACATGCATCAGCTTCACTTTAGTTGTTATAAATTTGTTTTACTTTGTCTTTAGTGGCAGCTTGACCCCTTTTTAGGCTGCAATAGTAGGTAATTGTTAGGATTTTATTCCCCCGCTAGTTTGGCTTGTTCCCTCCCCTCTTGTTCTATAAAAGAGGAGGTTGGGCTAGTTAATCTTCAGTTCTCTTAGAGTGTAGAGACCTTCTGGTGAGCTGAGAGCCTCCAGTGCGTGGAAGTCCAGCCGGTGCCTCGCCTTCGAAGTGTTCAGGTCGAGGACGTTTCCTCGATTCCAAGTTGTTCTTCATTTCCAACTTGGCAAGAAGTAAATTCCACCCCTCCGGTGGGTCAGGTTCGCCTGTTTTTGTTCACTTTTCGTTGTGCTTACTCACTATGGTGTCCTCGCTTCTTCACCCCCGGCCGCTCGCCATTAGAGGCATGGTCGGATCTCTTGTCTTTTGGTGTAATTTCAACTCCATAGGCGCGTGAGCTAAATCATGCGCAACTGCAATCCCCGACGCGTGGCTGAGCTTAAAAACGTGCTAAGTGAGCTTAAAAAAATTGCTACGGGGTTAGTACATTATATTCAGTAGTTGGTTGTCATTCCCTTTTATTTGCATTCGTGTTGCCCCGATCGAATTCTTCGCCGTGTCTTCATGCTTCTATCGGTTTCCCTGCACTTTCTGACGCACTTTCTCTTCCCTCGTCTCACGACCCTCTCCCGTTTTCATGTGCATTGTGTAAAATCCTAGAGTACAGTATTAAGGACCATCCCACCTATTACTCGCTTCATCAGTCATTGATGGGGGTAGTCACTAGTGCGCGAGGCCCATGCGTCCAAGGTTGTGTACGCGCTCATGATGCGCGAGACGCGGGATTCACTCTCATGCGTTGACCCAACACCCCCTATAGAGGTGTCCGCTCTCAACTCCGAGTTTAGCGATATCAGTCCCGAGGACCTACCTCACGGCCTCCCTCCGGATAAGGAAATCCAACACACGATTGACCTCATCCCGGGGGCACCCCTCTCCAACCTGCCCCATTACCGACTCAACCCCACCGAACACGCTGAGCAGCAGTGTCAGTTGGATGAACTCCTTACCAAGGGGTACATCCACGAGAGTCTCAGCCCTTGTGTCGTTCCCGCGCTACTCACACCCAAGAAGGATGGGTCATGGCACATGTGTATCGATAGTCGTGCTAAAGTGTTAAGGGAATTTGTGAGGCTTAATGATGCAACTACTAGTGGGAGGAGGGTCCTTAAAGCCGTACTCTAAGGGATTACACAATGCACGCAAAAACGGGAGAGCGTCTTTAGATGAGGGAAGTGAAAAGCGTTCGGAAAATAGCAGGAAAACACGAAGAAATCAGCGTCGAGTTTGATCGGGGCAACACGAATGCGAGAAGGAATCAACGACACTCAACTACTGAAAATACATCACTAACCTCTTAGCATTTAGTGTGCTCTCTAAGCAAATTTTAAGCTTAGCACGTCGCAATGGGGACAGTGGATTCGCAGCGTACAACTCGCGCGCCTATGCTCCTGAAACAAACCAAAAATAAGGAAAGACCACGCCTCCGCCGTGCGGATACTCGTGGAAAAGAGGGAAACTACAGCGGAAAAGAACACGAGGGAATGGAAAACAGGCGAACCTGACCCACCGGAGGCGGTGGGATTTATTTCTTATAATGTTGGAAATGGACCTTCGAGTCGAGGCACCGACCACGACTCTACACACCTCGAAGCCGAGGCAAGACGCTTACAACCTTGGAATCGAGGCACTCTCCTGGATCTCCACAAGTTGGAGTACTCTCCCACTCTAGAGAACTGAGAATGAAGCTAGCCCACCCCTTCTCTTTTATAGGATAAGAGAGGGGAACAAGACAAGGGCTGAATTCCTACCAACTACCTACTTTTGCAGCCCAAAAGTAGTCAAGACTGCTACATAAGGATAAAAACTGCTACAAGGGACAAAAGAGTAACAAACTTCTAGCAACTAAAGAGGACTGGCGTAGGTCCTTTAATTCCTGCTGGTACGAGGTGGCTGCGAAGGTAGTTAGACGCGTTCGGAGCATACCGCGATGAAGCAGCAGAATTTGGACGTTGTAGGCTGAGTCACCGCCGTCGTGGCACACTCTTGGGCCGTGTTACTAACATGATTGCAGTGTCCTTCCGGACTTGGGCCACTTGGGGGCTGGTCTATGGCACCCTTGGTCTGGATCATTTCTGTGTGGATTGCAAGTGGGCTGACGACCCTGACGAAATGATTCGGCGGATGGGATGTGCGTTGGGATCGCTGAATAATCACTTGGTTGGGCTCCTTTGGATCCTCCTCAAATGGATGAACATGGTGGGGAGGGTTGTGCAAGTCAAAACGGGGCCGTTGGGGCAAATTAGCGGTTTCAGGATTTCCACGGGTCACCCCATGACCAATTCCACACCCCGTGACTTTTTCACCACAGTCCACAAAAACTTCCTCGGGGTGTGACTTCGGTCGCTAGGTCGACCATGGAACATTCTGTGCATACTTGATTTTTTCCACAGGAACTTCCTCGGGGTGTGACTTCGGTCGCTGGGTCGACCGCAGAACATTCTGTGCATACTTGCCTTTTTCCACAGGAACTTCCTCGGGGTGTGACTTCGGTCGCTGGGTTGACCACGGAACATTCTGTGCATACTTGCCAGAATCCATAGAAAATTCCTCGGGTGACTTCGGTCGCTGGGTCGACCGCGGAACATTCTGTGACACCCGAATTTGCAGAAACTTTCTTGGGCTGTGGTTTAGGTCGCTTGGTACCTAGAGGAATGTTCTGTATAGATCAGGATGTGTAGTCTGGAGCGCCGCTGCAAAAGCCGCGGCAACGGTCTCGGTCGTTGCGTCAACCGCGGAACATTCAGTGATGCCAGAACTCACAGAAAATTTGTGGGGCGCCTCCTGGACCAAGTTTTCCCCTTCTTCTATGTTGTATGCTCCTGCATCACTTAACCTCCCCCTTAGATTAATCTGTAATATGAATCCGTGGGGTTGTGTGGATCTTGCTTGCTTGTGTTTGCATGTAATGAAGCAACTCCTTCCATCAGAGTAGGACAGTTGAAGATCGGGACGATACGATCCTTCTATTCTCAAGGGTCGCAATGTGAGTATTCCTGCCAGTCATTTCAATTCGTAATTTAAGTGCTATTTCATTTCGTAGTCTTAAAGTAACTTAGTTTCGTTTTTCTCTATTTATAAAAATACAAAAAAATATTTTCCAACTCCGTTAGAAGTAATTTTGGGTTTTAATCTCAAACTCTCATCGACTTGATGTTGTAACTCAGCATGTTCGGTAGGGTTGAGACGATGGTGTGGCAAGTTAGGGGGGGTGCACCGAGGAGAAGGTCAATCACATGTTGGATCTCCCTATCCGGGGGAAGACCATGGGGTAAGTCCTCGGAGCTAATATCGGCGAACTCAGAGAGGAGAGCAGACACCTCAATCGGGGGAGTCATACTCTCAGACAAGGTGGGGTCCTGTGCCTCGCGAATCATGAGCGCGTACATGACCTTGGTCTCTTGGGCCTCGCGCATAAGCGCAGAGGTGCGCATGAGGGAGATCATGGTAGGCACCGGAGGGGTAGGCACCAACGGAGTGATCAACCCCTTGGAAGTGGACGCATGAAGCTCCTTGGGTGGAGCCGGGATCAAACGAATTTTCTGGTTGTTGTGGTCAAACACGTATGTGTTTGACCGACCATAGTGGATCACATCCCTATCATATAACCATGGACATCCGAGAAGGACGTGGGCGACATCCATAGCCGCCACGTCGCACCATACTTTCTCACGATAGGCCCCAAAGGCAATGGGGACCTGGCACCGGTGGGTGCCCGGAAGACTCGACGTGTCAACCCACACGATAGAGTAAGGCTTGGGGTGGGGTTCTACGGGGAGACCGAAGCACGTGATTGCGGTCCGGGAGACCACGTTCAGGCTACTACCACCATGTATGACAATCTTACACGAGTGCCCATTGCACTTGATGTAAATCGTGAAAATGCTCGAGCGCTGCCAATCCTCGGTGGGTGTGGGTTGAACGAGGATGCACCGCACAACCGCAACCGTGGGGTGACTCGACTCATCACTGCTTGTGTAACACTCGGCCTCAATATCCTGCTCCACAGGCTCACGGGTGATGGTGGCTACACGGGTTGGGGCTTTGTCCGTAGTGGCGGACTTCCTAGGGCAGTCACGGGAAAGATGACCTGGTTGGAGGCAATTGTAACAGTTAACGCGACCAGGCAGGCTGGCAAGTGGGGCCTTCCCTCTCTCTTCCCAAGTGGGGCGAGAAGGTACGGCACCAGGGGTTGAACGCCTAGGGGAGTGATCGGCTGCAGGCGCGGGCCGTGGGTCAGGGCGAGGCTCGTGGTGCTCGGGTCGAGGGTGGGCATGAGGAGGTCCACCCAAAGGATGGCGCCTAGGGGCTCCAAACTCGCTGCGTCGAACCGTAGCCCGAAGGTCGTGCTCGATGTATCGAGCGCGTTGAAAGGTTTGGTCAAACGTCTCCAAGCTGTACAAGGGTAAGGCTCGGCGAATGTCCGACCGGAGTCCATTCCTGAACTTGGACAACGACAGTTCGGGGTCCTCTTGCAAGTTGCAACGTAGTTGTAGCATCTCAAAGGTGAGGCGATACTCCTCGACGGTACTCGACCCATGGTGTAAACTACTGTACTGATCAAGCAGACGCTGCCTATACAAAGGGGGCACGTATCGCTTGCGGAGGTGATACTTCATCTCCTCCCAATGTTTGAGGCCTTGCGGAGGTGATACGAAGGGGGCACGTATCGCTTGTTGGGGTATGCCCTTAAGGCTAATGTTTGAGGCCTTGGGATTGTATCAGTATCATGTGATAAACTCTTATGTTTATAAAGGCATAGTTGTTATTCAGTTTGTTACATTATCTGCTGCAATAACTGTACTTCTGAATAATGTCTCAAAGCTGTTCAGCTGGGCTGACATGCTGTAAAGTCCTTAGTCGAGATATCTTGGTGAACATGAGACAACCTTGATATGATTGAGACTAATATGTGCTCTAATCTTATAGGATGCTTCGAGCATGGAATAAGATGTAGACTCATGGGTACATTGGATGTACTGGACAGACCCTACTAGGATATTCAATTGCTTGTCACAATGTGAATAATCCTTGATTGTAGACAAGTGGTACTTTTCCTTTGACTTGAGATCACTTGTGTTTCTAAATGATGATTGTCATTGTTTTGAGGTAGTTCAATATCATTTGAAACATAATGATTATAGACTACTTGGATGGTGAGCCTGAGTCATGTTAGGGCACTAGTGATAGATATAGGAATGCCGTCTCCTTAGTTGGAGTGTGATGTTCAAAAGGGGCCCCCTGAATGAGATGATTGAGAAAGTGTATGGCCATACCCAGATGACTGTGTTCATCTGATCTAATCATGCTCATCATATTGGAGTTACCAGCTTGACAGGCTTGTCCAATAAAG